>SDVV010035890.1:0-11007 GCA_016164225.1 Gammarus roeselii
GTGGAACGGTTAAATGTTCGATAGATGAGTGCCATCGTGGGTACCATCATGGGTTTGTGGTTAAATATCTACGCACTAGTGTTCATTTTCATAATAAGGGAAGTATCACATGATAGCCCGTCTTTAGTTTTAGTGGCCTGAAGTGTGTTTACGCGAGAAATATATTCCCTTATCCTTTAAAATACGCTAAAGTATGAATTAGGAAACACAAACTTTCTCCTAGCGACCCACGGCAACTTCCGGAGAGGCACAGCCCCTGAACGGCAGGTGCAGCCATTAATCAATCGAGAGTGGTCCCCTCCACGAAGGCAGGCGAAGAAATGGAAGGACAGCATGATCTAGGGAAGAAATGAAGCGAAATGACGACTGTTATAACAAATCATTCTCAGATGGGTACTGTATTTCTAAGTTGAATACGTCTACAATATATTATACGTAATTTGTGGGATACTCCCCTTTAAGCTTCCTATAAATATTTTTTGAGTAACAACCGTATGAACAAGTTTAATGATGCAAAGTATATTTTTTGTTCTTATCCATTTACTCACTTGTTTTCGAACCATTGTTCGATGCAATTGCGACAAAACAAGTGCCAACACTCGCCAAGTATTTTCGAGCGTGACATCTTCAGTAAGGCAGATTGAACAGTTTTGCCTCGGCTCCTTCACAATTTCAGTCAGAGACTGCGGCTCCGAGCTTCTGCCACACCACGGAAGTTGATGAGGTGACTGGTGAGGGTTCCGACTCGTACACTGGGCTTGCGAAAGTAACTTCCTCTGACTGTAGTGAGAGCATCTTTATGCCAACTATTAGACTTCTGATTTGTGTTTCTCTCTCAGCCCACAGTAAGTAGTTTAGGGTTTGAGGTGTTTCCCCATTCATTGGAGCCACGTTCATGTCCTCAATGTATGACAGCAGGAATGCTTCCCTTTCATCAGTCATATCCTGTTCTGACCTGTCTCCGTTGTAAACCTTCGCAAATGCTTCATTCAGGACGGCGGCCATCGATCGTATGGCAGTGTCTTTTGTCGTCTCGAACCTAAAGCTTAATGTGTCCATGGGTGTTGAATGACAGAGATCTTCGACTTCTTGAAGGATCTCCGTAGCCGATAAACTCAACCGTCTGACGTATATATTATGCAGTTCTGTCATATAGCAATTCTCATTTTCGGTTCCAAAACGGTGTCGAAATCTGAAGTATGGCTTCAAAGTGCTTGAGACGTTGCATGCCTGTAATGAAAAATAAATAATATGAATCGAGTGTAATTAAAACATTATATGACGGACCCAACATTTCAAATTAATCACAAATCAGTCTTTGAAATTGCGACTTAGTCTTAAATTGCATGCGAAGGTTGAAGGGTCAACACGTGATTGTCATTTCTAAGAAGCGTGGGTCCGCGCAAGATCTTTGAACTCTAATCCTGTCGTGTATCATCACAATAATATTCAATCACGTTCTGCTTATATTTATCGTCTAATTCACTTTACCGACGGACATTAAAGCCACTGTGAATCAAGCACAGAAGCAGCATAAAAATAATTCCAATAGTTAATCGTTAGTGCCGCAAAAAATTATTTGTAAAAAATTTAACATGGTAATGACTTTGTATTACGGTACTCCAATCTCATAAATCGTTATCATGTTTATTCTGCATGTAAAATTTTCAATTTGATCTCTAGCATGCGGTCAATAATCATTTTCTGATGAACCACATTCTGCTCAACGAACCACATTTCAAAAGAAGCCTACCATATTTCAATGACCAAACATCCATTCACCTATGGTCCTAATTTCAAATGATCAATGGTATATCTCTACTGGCTTTCGGTTAGTATTTCGACGGTGACCACACACCTCACCAATTGTCACTCATCTTGTTCAGATATCAACGATAAACATTGCCTAATTTTATGTCCTAGCCTCTAGTAGTTGCCTATGGCGCATAGTTACCTCAAAAAGGGTCCGTCGTCCATCTGTTTCCTGCTGCTTGCTGTGTTCCACAATCCGGCAGATCTCATAAAAACCTGAATTTATGCGACTCATTTGATCATCATCAATATGAATAGGAATTTCATTTCGCAATCTTTCCATCACTGAAATAATTTCTCCATTCAATTGATTCATTGTTTTAATCGTAACATCATCCAAGTCATGATTCGTGTCAAGCATGAACACAACCAAGTTAAGGATGCGCTCAATTAAATTTGGTATTTCTTACTTCATTTCTGTCGACATATTTGAATACTCATTTGCGAAGATTGATGAGAAGGTTTTCAACTGAAAAAAAGGCAGATATTGGTTCATCATAAGCAGTGTGGTGGCAGAAGTGACGCCAGATAAGCCGAGGAGAAGTTCTGACTATGGTAGGTCCATCCATTATCTGATCCATCTCTTGAAAAAATTCTGACGAACAGAGATCAAATAAGTGGATCAATTATGAAATATTTACATATCAAACCCCTGAACCAAACCTACTCAGCAACAGCGTGACGGCTGTGCAGTGATCGACGCAGGCTAAGTGATCTCTTTCTGGCAGATCCCGGGACCGCGGGAACAAAGAGAAATAAGCTAACAGATTCCGCCGTTGGACTTGCTTCAACGTATCCTCTCTCATCAGCACCCAAACATCGTCTCATTGGAGCAAGATGAGGCGGACAACAAATGCCATCGGTCACACCTCCTGTTTTAGTATGGGAAACAAAGTTTTCCTAAACGAAGGACCAAATGTTTTTCAACGCCATGCTCATATGACCCTCATGGATAACACAACAATCTTATGGGCGCAGTCATGCGAACGTTTTACCACCATGACCATTGTGTCAACAAGAAGCAATTCATATAAACGCCTCTGGGGGAGTGCAACACTAAAGCAGTTGATCGACGAGTTTTATGAAATCTCCAATTCACGCCGACCGAAATTATAGAGAATCACTCATTGCTTTAGGAAAGCACACCGGCTTGACCGACGCGGTGTAATTACATCATAGCAGTCAAAATGTAGAAGTCATTTTGCTCTATAATGAACTACAAACATATGCATTGATGAAGTATCACAAAAATAAAGATCTGTTCAGAGAGTTACTTTTAAATTCTTGTTCATTATACAGTATGAATCAAGTATTATCCCAGTACGCACTGGTATGCATAACTACCATAGATAAAAAATCAAACTAATTGCATTAACTATTGTTTCATAACTTAGTGCGCCTACATATCAAAAATGATGCGCTTCGTGCCCTTCTGGGGAGCTAAGAAAGCCTAACGCTCAGGCTCCAGTGGGAATGAGTCATTCAATATAATCCAATAATTGAACAGCAAAAAACTTTTCGGACGCAAGAAATCTGCCATCGGAGTAAAACTCTGCTCCAGACGAGAGGAAACAACTACTACAATGGATACCTTTCTTTATTATCTATAGGTAAAAGTACATATATTAAATGCTTAAGTAAATTTTAATAAAATGATCTACCTCAATATGGATCTATCTCATGAGCAGCCGTTCATCTTTGAACATGCTGTCAGTGGCAAACAAACAGCATCAACAGCACCCCAAGGAGAAAACAACCAATTTATGCTAGTATGGGGACCAATCAGTCTCTGACGTCACAATGACAACAACTGCCAGATGGGCCAATGAACGATCAGGCTGTGATATCACAGTGGTTACAGTGCAACAAACATGCCGCTTTACTGTTCATGGTGTCAGAGATGTTGTCGTGTGCAACTTCACACATTGGAATTCATTTACAATAATTTGTCAAAGTGAAGAGATTTGAAAGGCTTGGAAGCCAAGCATTGCTCTATAATTCGCCCTGACGTCAGATAAATTCTGCGTTACTTGTTTGGCATGGACGATTACCTTTGTTTTTACCATGATTCTATTGGTCATGTCAAATCCAGCAGTATTAGCTGTCCTGGATATCCATATGTCATTATATGTCATCGCAGGCTCCAGAGGGTTCAATTTCTGGTAACCTAATAATCTCAAAGAGGATAATGTTTTTTCAGCAATCACTTTATTAATCAACCAAAGTATTTGTGATGGGTTTTACATGAAGTAGCTGCAGTGTTTTTGGCGGTCTGAAATGATAATTATGCTAGGTAAGAAATGAAGAAACGTAAATCCAACTGTGATATTGATACGTACCACTTTCGTTTGCAGACATGTTGTAGTGTTCCAATGAAAGACTCCTGCTTCCAACCACGTCAAGACACCAAGTAACCCGTTCTTGCGCTGTTGCTTTTTATATTCAGTGAAGACAGACGTAGAACAGGCGGATTAGCGAGCCTTTAGGGAAGGTACGCTGCCTCTTGAAGATTGTTATCTTGCTTATGATCGGTGAACAGCTGTTTCAGGAGCTTATTCGTCATCACAACAACTGAACCTGGACACATCATTAAAGGCAGTTGAGTCTGGTACATATAGAATTTGAATGTTTGTATACTGGTTTCTTGATGAAACCCCCCCCCAAAATTGTTATAGACGTGTATTTGCAAACAAAATGAACCGGGCATCGTTTACCAAGAAGAATATTTTTATTATAACTATCAAAACGAAATAATTAATTTTGAGGGGCCGTGTTAAGTAACAATGCTCCTCTACTGTGTAAAGTAACAATGCTCCACTGCTGTGTAAAATAACAATGCTCAACCGATGTGTAAAGTAACAATGCTCTACTGATGTGTAAAGTAACAATGCTCCACTGCTGTGTAAAGTAACAATGCTCCACTGCTGTGTAAAGTAACAATGTTCCACTGCTGTGTAAAGTAACAATGCTCCACTGCTGTGTAAAATAACAATGCTCCACTGCTGTGTAAAGTAACAATGCTCCACTGCTGTGTAAAGTGACAATGCTCCACTGAGGTGTGAAGTAATAGTGCTCCATTGCTGTGTAAAATAACAATGCTTTTCTGCTGTGTAAAATAGCAATGCTCCACTGCTGTGTAACGTAACAATGCTCCACTGCTGTGTAAAGTAACAATGCTCCACTGCTGTGTAAAGTAACAATGCTCCACTGCTGTGTAAAGTAACAATGCTCCACTGCTGTGTAAAATAACAATGCTCCACTGCTGTGTAAAGTGACAATGCTCCACTGCTGTGTAAAGTGACAATGTTCCACTGCTGTGTAAAGTAACAATGCTCCACTGCTGTGTAAAATAGCAATGCTCCACTGCTGTGTAAAGTAACAGTGCTCCACTGCTGTGTAAAGTAACAATGCTCCACTGCTGTGTAAAGTAACAATGTTCCTCCGCTGTGTAAAGTAACAATGCTCCCCTGCTGTGTAAAGTAACAATGCTCCACTGCTGTGTAAAGTAACAATGTTCCACTTTGCTTCAGCTCTGCGGGAGTTAGGCTCGTGCTCCTGCTGTGAGTGATCCCCTATAAAATAGTCTCCCTATAATCAGTGTTATATTAATGTATTGCTATTCATAAAGCTGAATATACTTGATTTTGCTTCAATACATTAGCTGCACAACAGGATTGCTTAACTCTAATGTGGTCTTGTATAAAGGTGCGCAATCCCAGCTTGCACTTTTGCTGGGTGCTTCTGTTTAAGATGTCTTGATAGCAGTAGCTCTCTTGGAGACTCTCCATCGGCAGTGCATTTTGAGAATAGTCATACTTCGTCATGAAATGCTATTCCTACTGGAACAGCTGTGAAGCTGAGCTTTTACGTAGTCAAGCTTATTACCTGCCAAACAATAAGGAAAGGTTTGGGTCACCTCAGGGGGACGGCAGGACCGTGTCGTGGGCCTTACTAATCGCATCAGCGCAGTCGTCAATAACACGACACCATACACCGTGAGGAGGTAGTCGGTCATGTCGGCTGTGAGCTGTCTAGGACACGAGTGTGGGATATACCTATAGCTATCGTTCAGGAGGCGAGTAAAGCGGCATGTGTTGAATTGTGAAATGCTGGACAATTCCGAGAAGATAAAGTAAATATGTTTTCTAAAGAGCTCAACATTTCGACATCTAGAAACAGATTGCTTTCTCAATGGGCGAATGGTATATTGGGGAAGTATGTGCACAAGTATGTGCACATTTGGGAGAGCAACACACCCAGTTGCCTGGGTAGTGGTCTTCCCCCATGTGCTCAGAAGAATAAATCTTCTGTGCGCGAGTGGTTCCTTGGAGGCTGATGCCCTTCGAGGTGAGACGTCAGGTGGACATCTCCTAGGGAAACATTTGCTCGTGGCGACTTCTGAGTTCAGTCTAAAGGAACACGAGTATTTTTAATTTAAAAAAATGGGTATTATTGCAAGTCTCGGTGCAAGGATGGCACGAGTGTTTACGTTTTGAGTTGAGTCAAAAGATGCTAAAGTATTCTAGTTTTTTAGAAATAGTTAATGCAAGATTTCAATCCAGAATAAGCAAGAACCAATATTTTAAATTTTTTGAACGTATGCTCAAACATCGAGCATGTCTACAATCAAAAATATTCTTACATTTTTGAAGAACAGTTATCGCAAAATGTAGTCCAAAAAGGGCAAAACCGGTATTTAAATTTTGAGAAAATCTGGAACGTCTGTAGAGAAAAGGTTAGCACACATTCGTCTCTCCTCTCCCTGCTGCACTAGGTCTCGCCCAAATCTGTGCTACAAGATAGTAGCAGTTGTAGTAGGCCTAGGACGGGCTGAAGTGGGCCTAGGACGGGCTGAAGTAGGCCTAGGACGGGCTGAAGTGGGCCTAGGACGGGCTGAAGTGGGCCTAGGACGGGCTGAAGTAGGCCTAGGACGGGCTGAAGTGGGCCTAGGACGGGCTGAAGTGGGCCTAGGACGGGCTGAAGTGGGCCTAGGACGGGCTGTAGTAGGCCTAGGACGGGCTGTAGTAGGCCTAGGACGGGCTGAAGTGGGCCTAGGACGGGCTGAAGTGGGCCTAGGACGGGCTGAAGTGGGCCTAGGACGGGCTGAAGTGGCCATTCCAGCATTATTCCAGAATTGAATTTGCAGTACAAGTAGCCCAGCCTAGACATCATACTGCCCATTGGCATGCATTTAATGAAGGTGTGCTGCTGCTTGAAGATTGCAATCTTGCTTATGATCGGTGAACAACGGTTTCATGAACACAAAATTAAAGTCAGTTGAATCCGGCACGTATTAAAATTTAATTATAGCTCACTGACTACCTAACGGATATCGAAAAAAGTCGTCATAGATCAACATTCTCGAACACCATGAACGGGGCTCCGTTTAAATAGTCAAATATTTTTCATCACAACTATCATTTATTTCGAGGTCATGTATAGTAACAGTGATATAAAACAAATCACAATCATTTCTAATTATTTGTTGAAAGACAAGAGCGTCAACACATCTTTACTCGAACACGCACACAAAGAAAGTTCTGTGTGTGAGGGAAAACATAGGACCCGTCAACAACCGGCTTACATTACATACGCAAATTTTGAGCGTAGGCTAACATTGTACACCTATACAATTTTTTTAAAAGGAATATAAGTATGCACATTGGCAGTGACGTTGTTTCTTTCCCGCATTTGATGTCTTGTTATCATACACTACAATTCAATACACTCCAATATTTCTGAAATATCAGCATCCATTACTTATGAGATATCAGCATTCATTACTTCTGACATATCAGCATGACCGAATTATACAAGCTATCCACATACATTAATCAATAGTATGATTGACAGTTTGTTTATATACCTTTGCTTGTGTAATTAAAGTACACAACATTTTCAGCGTTGACCAAGCTCACCCATATTTATTTTCAACGTGAGTAATTTATGTTGCTGTTTCCACCTGCTAGGGGATTTTTTTTGCGAAGCGTGGATCATGCGATGACTGAGCAAATGAGCGTAGCCAGCTGGCAGTGAACCAAACAGTGCGCGGGGGATGCTCCAGAGCGTTCGGCTCCACTGCTTGTAGCTCCACTATGGGAGTTAGGCCCATGCTCCTGTCTTGAGTGGTAATCTATAAACTAGTCCCCCTATAATGACTGTTATAATAATGTATTCATCTCTGTAAAGCTAAACATATCTGGTTTTGCTCCTATTATTTCGCTGCACAACAGATTTGTTTGCGAATGGGGTCTCGATAGCAGAAGACTCTCCTTGGAGCCCCCGATCGCGGTGTATGGTGAGCAGAGATATTTCGTCATCAAATGCTATTAGTACTGTAACAGCTATGAAACTGAGCTTTTTCATAATCAGGCCCATTACTTGTAGAACATTACGGTAAGGTTGGATTACTCGGGGAGACAGCTGGATCGTGTCGTGGGCCTTACTAATCGCAATAGCGCAGGCAGCAATAACACGACAGCCGGTCGAGTTAGACGTGAGCTGTCTAGGACGCCAGGGCGGAATAGGCCTATAGCTGCCATCCAAGCGGCAAAGAAAGCGTCTTATGTTCAAGATTGACTTGCCAAACAACTCTGAGAACGCCTCTTATACATAAAAAGAACAGAAAATTTCGGAATAGATGAGAAATTTTACGACAGCTCTGTTTCCCGGTGTTCGAATAGTATAACTGAAGAGGTGAATAACGTTGACATGTTGCGCGACAATTTCAAGGTTCAATTAACAGTTTCTTTTGTCAATGTTTCTTTTGTCAATGACGCCATCAATTGAGAAATTATAATGATGATGTTTATAGGTGGAAGTTTGGTTATAATATGTTTAAGGTGTAGGGAACGATCGTATACCATCGAAAGTACTCAGCCTGAAAACTCAATGCAACCCCTTTGGCTTCAAGCCAGAGCATAAGGCGGGAATGAATATTCTATGTTGAAGCAAACGATTAAACACTTGGTCTATGAAGGGTCTACAGAGTACCTTTGTTTTTCTGATGTCATAAAGGCATTTTATCGTGGAAATTCTTGGACACTTAAAAAAATAATGATGATAATTGAGGCACCCTTTCACCATGTTGTGACATCAAAGAAATGATAGCAGCAACAAGAAAAGTGAAAAAAAAGGGGAAGCTAAATATAAAACCCGTTTTGAACGACTAGAGAGATTAGGAAGGAAGGCCTTCTCTCCCCTCTCTTATTCAATGTATATGTAGACAGTCTACACAACCGTCTATGTTCTGGGCATGTAGGGTGTCACTGTAACGGCTGCTGTGTTAACGCGATAAGCTAAGCCGACGACGCGGTCCTGTTGGCCCACATGTCGACGCTAAGCAGATGATGCAAAATATATGCGAAACTAGGCAGCGAAACATGACATTAAGTTCAATACCAGTGAATCTGAATGCATGCCAGTGAAATCTCTAACCAGAGGTTCCGTTACTAAAGGGACAGGGTACCTACGGGACCCCGTTGGAGTACGAAGATCATTTCCTGTACTTAGAAAATTTAATAACAAATAAACGGTTACGATGATAATGTCTCTTAGCAACAATGGAAATAAAATCCAGTTCCCAATCAGCTGATAAGAAACTGTAACTTGTGCACACCAGACGTAAAACCGAACCTTTTAAAACGTACTGAGATCCCATTTTCTGAGAATCCTAGCGGTGTAAATTTAATAGGGTTACCGTGAGCAAGTTGCGAGTAGCGTACAAAGACATAATTAGGAGATTGGTTGATTTTCCATGAAAAACAAGCATTAGCATTGTGCTATTTACTGCATATGATGTTGACTGCCTTGGAGAAACAACGATAAAAAGTCCCTGCAGCCTCCATAAACGAAGTGCCAACACAAATTTCCCCTTTCTGGAGGCAGTATGTATTGTGAGGAGGAAACCGATCTACTACAATTGTACAAGATAGGACAGGATCCTTCTTGCGCAGGAAGAGTCAGTTACTACTCCTTTCTGACTTTTCTATATTGAGACTCAATGAACTCTTTTCATCATAATTAATGACTGGAAAATATAAGATAAAAAACCTATTGGCAATAAGCAATTAGTGCTTCACCAAAGAAAATTAATTGCAATGTTTCCTGATTGGTGATATGTAAGCGGTATATTTTCTTCACCTCTTAATTAAATGTGTCCTGGAATGTTAGCTGATTGGTGACGCTAGTTACATGTAAGCGGTACACTTCACCACTGGAAAACACATGTAAACGGAAAACTTCACCTCTCCAGTATGATGTGTCTTTGTGTATGTACTCACGTGTGAAGATGACGTATTATACTGTATCTATACACATGTGTAGTCACGCTTGTCAATAAATTATATACTCTTGTTGTGCACCTTATTTGACTGTGTAATTTAGGCGTATCGATAGGGATATCTTATTACCCTTGTTCCATTGTAACCAATATTTTACCATCAAATACCTCAATGACGAACATCATCAATTGTATTATTGTTATGTAGGAAACGCAGCATCTAGATCGCATCAGACGTCGTGCTTCTCCAACACGTTCAAAATACGTCAGGCTACATCAGTATCGTCGAGAGCTGCACCAAGAGCTGAGATGTTAGTTGCTTAGATAAAAGTTTTTCGATGAAGATTTAGAATTTTCTTTGTGACTATTTAATTCATCTTAGCATCCCGTCACTTGGTCTCAGCGTTCCGTCACTTGACTCAGCGTGGCTTCTCTTAGTCTCAGCGTCCCATCTCTTAGTCTCAGTGTCCCGTCAATTGGTTTCAGCGTCCCATCACTTAGTCTCAGCGTTCAATAACTTGGTCTTAGCGTCCCATCACTTGGCCTCAGTGACCCTTTCCTTGGTCTCAGCGTCCCGTCCCTTGGTCTCAGCGTCCCGTCACTTGGTCTCAGCGTCCCGTCACTTGGTCTCAGCGTCCCGTCACTTGGAATCAGCGTCTCGTCACTTGATCTTAGTGTTCCATCACTTGGTATCAGCGTCCCGCCACATGGTCTCAGCAGTCCCGTCATTTGGTCTCAGCGTCCCGTCACTTGGTCTCAGCGTCCCGTCACTTGGTCTCAGTGTCCCATCACTTGGTCTCAGTGTCCCGTCACTTGGTCTCAGTGTCCCGTCACTTGGTCTCAGTGTCCCATCACTTGGTCTCAGCCTTCCCTAACTTGGTCTCAGCTTCCCTCATATATATATATATATATAC
>SDVV010035891.1:0-11007 GCA_016164225.1 Gammarus roeselii
AAAAAGAGGAAATAACCCACAGTGGAAAATTCAGGGACTGACTATTGGAAAGTGACAGTTTCGTAGGGGCAAGCACTACATCGGGAGACTTGTAAAGCGCAGTAATCATAAGAGTATCAAACAACGACTATATTTACTGAACGGAGCCGGTTTATGGTCTAACCTCGGAAGTTGTTAAAGGAACTTGTAAACACAGTGGGATGCATGGCGCCCTGGCCTGTGCAAGGAAGTACGGCTTATTGTTATGCAAACAATTACACAAGACCTGACCTGACCGATCCAGGCAGACTGAGCACTGTATTTACCGTCTGTATTTATCGTCGGTATTTACCTGTATGCATTGCCGTCTGATTACTGTATTTTTTCTGCTCAGCTTCTAGGAACATTCGATATTTTTTGTACGAACGTTTATTTTTTTTAGAATTTAATTTTTGCCCCGTCTCTTTCGTAGAAAAGATGCTTCAGGAATATCCTTAAGATCTTGTTTTCCTGAATCTGTTAATGAAATTTGTTTGTACTTTTGAGAAGTCCATCTGAAAAGCTCATGACAGCGAAACGCGTCATGGATAAAAAAATTCAACTCATCTTCATAATTAGTATTACCCCCCGATCTTCATCACGATAATTCGGAGCAGAATTTTTTTCCGAAATATACATTCAACGTTGAATACGAAGATTCCCACTCAATATGAGATGATGATTTCTTCATATAAGTAGATCATCATATAATATGCGTAGTATGAACCATATGTTAGCAAAGATCTACTCCATCACAAAGCAATTCCTTTCATTAATGGGACGTAAATAAGTATTTGTATTGAAACTTTGTAACACACTTTTTTTGTAACGTCATCAAGCTGAAACGCGCCTGCATCGCCTTAACTGGCCAAAACAACACAGAAGAACCTCGATATGGTATTGTAGCAACGACTAGATTCGCTAACGTCATCTCAGCAGAATCTCCATAGAGCATTGCCTCAATTAATCCTTTTTTTACACGCTTTCCCAGCAGAGATCAATTCTGAACAGAATCTCCATAGAACATTGTCTCAATTACTCATTTTTTACACGCTCTCCCAGCAGAGAGCAATTCTGAACAAAATCTCTATAGAACATTGCCTCAATTACTCCATTTTTTACAAGTTTTCCCAGCAGAGAGCAATTCTGAACAGAATCTCCATAGAACATTGCCTCAATTGCTCCTTTTTTACACGCTTTCCCAGCAGAGAGCAATTCTGAACAGAACCTTTACACAGTATTGCCTCAATGACTCCTTTCTTTCACGATATCCCAGCAGAGAGCAATTCTGAAAAGAACCTCCATACAGCATTGCCTCAATGACTCCTTTATTTCATGCTATCCAAGCAGAGGGCATTTCTGAATAGATTTTCCACACAGCATTGCCTCAATGACTCCTTTCTTTCGTGGTATCCTAGCAGAAAGCAATTCTGACAAGAACGCCAAAAAGCATTGCCTCAATGACATCTTTCTTTCACGCTATCCAGGCAGAGAACAATTAATACTACAAACATCGGGAGGTAAACGGTGTACATTTCATTGTTTGTGATGTCATTACAAGATGATAGAAAAATCGGTAATAGGTTGCAAAATACCAAGCACGTTCCATTTTTTCTCGACCTGCGTTGAATGTGGCATATTTCTGTTAAATTTCCACATCTGTGTGTCCCCGAATTTTTCTATTCCCTCATCAATTTACAAGTAAACCACCAACATTGTGATCGTTCCTTATCCAAATCTATGGCAGTTAAATTTAAGTACTTGTCAATTGATTTACGTAGACATCGACTATAAAAATTCTCCGAGTGGGCCGAACCACGCCTTAATCGCTTGTTTTGACCCTAAAGATTGGAAATAAAAAATCTCCGAGTGGGCCGAACCACTCCTCACTTGCCTGGTTTGGCCCAAAAGGAGTCCTGCACGTAGATCAGATGCCCGCTTCCCACGTCACATCTACACGTCTGATTCTTGAGGGTAAACATCGTACACAGGCTTTCAACGAAAGAGAACCCGGCGAAATCTGAAAGGAAAAATCGTAGAACATACAATGCGTTGAAATCTCATTTTGATATTTTTGCAAGGATTTCTTCACCAACGATATTTGTTTTCTGAAATTAGAAGATGAAGTTAGAAATATGCTTCTTAGACAATGCATTACATGTTCTTTTACATAGCATGAAATGAACCAATCATTATGAATTTTCAACCTTCCAAATAGTTTATAACAGCCTGCCTTCAGCATTTGTTCCCAGAGATTTTTTCCTCGCTGGTCGCTGAATTGCCAGCGTTCAGGCATTAGACTCACCTCCCATGGCGGCCATTTCTGCACAGTCGCCAATATGTTTTGCTGTGCCATTGACAAATTTCAAAGCGTCACCGTCAATATTAGACATATTCAAAAGGACTCGACTGAAGCTCATCGTGCTGCTCCTGACGCTGTTTATTCGCACTTTGTAAGTAGTCTTCGTGGCCGAACAGCTTCCTATTGGCGAGGCGAATAATTTTGTCCGTTCGATATTGACCTGTGAGAAGATGGAGATAAATGTGTTTTGTTTATCGTAGATGACGGAGTGGAACCTTGATTCTGCAAGGTGGCTGTATACAGGATACTATGAAGACCAGCCATACCCTAAAGTGGACCTGACTTCTTTAGTGCCCACGAATCAGGTGCGTGAAGTCAGTGCGTCTTAATCCATGTATTACATTTCACAAAGTCAACCTAATAATCCAAACAAGGGACTTTTGGTGAATCATAGCACATATCTTTATTTTTTCTTAAATTCACAAGAAATTATGACCAGCTGATGTATATCTCTCTCACATGTCGTTTAGGTTTCGTCACACTTCCAAGCCACAAAATAGCAGTAATAGCAGTTTTCTGGTCATTCATATCAAAGATATGGAAAAATTTGTTTGCTTCGAGGAACTAAACTCATTCGTACAAGACTGCCATTCTTTGCGTTGTTTGACTGTTGTTTTTTGTGCATTTCAATCAGTAATCACACTTTGTGTGTTGTTTAGATGGTCGGGAACCGTAGTACACCATTCAACAACAATTATACCTTTGACACTATCCCAACATCACAAGTGAAAAGATTCGTAATTCGTGGTTATTTGTTGAGGTTGTTTCTGGCTAGAAAAGAGGCACTATTTTATGAACCTCCCATCATAATGGTTATTGCCTTACTCTACAACACGATACAAAAAATGTTTACGGATAAAACTTCGTAGAACCCTTCGAAATAGTTCCTTGGAAACCCTGCAACTGATGCGGTCATCTAACCTCATAGGCTCTGACCGCCTGTGGGTCTGGTCCATTGAAGCGACCGTTTTCTATGCATTTTCACATTTCTTCGGAACACCGACTCCCCATTCATTTTGATTGTACAGACACTAAAAGAAGTTATATATGAATATAGGTTTATGAATTGTCATCACTAACGAGAGGTCATTTAATAGGATGCACGACGCGCACAACAAAAAGGATTATTATATGATAAATAATAATCCAGAGGAATAGGCTTAAATTCATATATGTGTAAAATATTCGGAGAAATGGTTTTACAATTTATTCTTAATCTTTTTGTTGCCGTGGATTGATTTAAATAAACCGATTATTAACGAACGGTACCCTAACACTCGAAGTACTCGAACAACCGAAGCAATGACCGTCATAACAGGCAGTAATCAACGCTACCCTAACACTCGAAGTGCTCGAATAGTAGAGGCAGTAACCGTCATAACAGGCAGTAATCAACGGTACCCTAACACTTGAAGTGCTCGAACAGTCGAGGCAGTATCCGTCATAACAGGCAGTAATCAACGCTACCCTAACACTTGAACTTGAACAGCCGAATCAGCAAACGTCATACCAGGCAGTAATCAACGGTACCCTAACATTCGAAGTACTCGAACAGCTGTGGCAGTATCCATGATAACAGGCAATAATCAACGGTACCCTTAACACTCGAAATACTCAAACAGCCGAGGTAGTAACCGCCAAAATAGGCAGAAATAAACGCCATTATAGGCAGAAACCCCGGTTGCTCATTATTTCACAAAGAAAGACAAGGCAGAGAGGGCGGAGGAGTGCTGTTTCTCGTGTAAAACACTCTGCAAATAATAGAAATCACAAGTCCTTACAGCAGACACGACATAGTATCAATCCAAGTAGTCGTTAAGCAAATAAAATGTCAAATCACCCTCGTCTATCGACCCCCAAAGAGCAAGGTTGCAGATGACATCGACTTTTACAGCACTCTCGTCGATGTCGTCACAGCGCTACACAGTATTGTGCTTCGAGACTTTAATATCCCTGACATTGATTGGGAATCAGACGGATGCACTGCCACCGGCCAACGTCCGATTGATTTTGCAGACGATAAGTTCATGACCCAAATGGTGAAGACACCTACAAGAAGTAGCAATATTCTTGATCTCCTATTTAGTGCGAGTGACTTTCATGTCACGAACGTTGATGTGGGCTAGCCACTCTGAACTAGCGAACATACCTTATCAGTTTTTTGATAGAGCTCAAGTTGAAAACGTCAACAAGCTGCGAAAAAGTCCCTAACTTTAGATTAGCTAGCTTTGATGACTTAAGAGAGTCAATGGCTTCAACATATATAGCCCTAGGACTGGATGTCAATCAATCTCTTAACAATTTCTTGACTGCACTTGAAGATATTGTATATGAGCATATCCCGTGTAAAAACAGGCGAACAGCGGTGGATCAGCCTAAGTACTGGAAAGGAGAATTGCAGAACCTTCAGTCACGAAAAAAGCCAAGCACTCGATGAAAAAGAAACACCCACATGACGACGTAGCAAAAAATGAATACAACATCAGCAGAAGAGATCTAAAGAGAGTCCATAAAGGTAAGAAAAAAAGTATGAAAATTAAATTGCCACCAATGCCAAAACTAATCCGAAACCATATTTTAGTTATATTTCGAGTCAAAAAAATCAAGATCTGTAACTGGTCCTCTCGAGAACGATGTTGGAGAGCTAGAAACGGACGACACCAAAAATGAGTGTCCTACTTAATGAATACTTTTGTTCTGTATTCACGTTAGAGAATCAGGGAATTCCTGATCCTGAGGATATCATAGCGGAAAGATAAATTGAAGCTCTCACCCCAGTGAACTTTTCCCTTGTCGAAGTAATGAAATGAAGATAAATTAAAAGTCACTAAATCTCCAGCTCCAGACCAAGTCCATCCTAGAATTTTAAAAGAGACTAGAAATTAAATCGCCGAACATTTATCGAACATTTTCACTCAATCTCTCACAGATGGCACCTGCCCCTCTAAATGGGTAGAGGCCAATGTTACCCCAATTCTTAAAAAGAAGGGACAAAAAGTGTCCCGGAAACTACCTTCCGATTACTCTCACTTCAGTCATTGGCAAATTGATGAAAAGTTTGATAACGGAGAAAATGACAGAATTCTTAGAATCAAACTAATTGATTGGTGACTCTCAGCATAGCTTTAGACACGACCGTTTCTGTCTTACGAACCTGCCACTCAAGGATCAATGTTAAGTCCAGTTCTCTTTATATTATTCCTTCACGATCTTGATAGTTACGTACTCTCAAACATTAGCAAATTTGCAGACGATACTGAGATCGGAGGCGAAGTGCAAACTGAATGAGAGTGTCAGCAGATCCAAAAAGACTTGAACAAAATGGTTGAGCATCATATTGACCGGATGATGGAAAGCCAATAGAGATCCATAAAGTTTTTAACTTTCTATTGACTGGATGATGAGTAACCAATAGGGCGAAAAAACGTTTTCAGCTTCAAATTGCCAGGTCTGGAATAGCTAATTATTTTGAATAATCAATAGGAAGTTGGCACGTATTATAATCCCACTTACAGAGCATTGAATACCCAAGAGGGAGCCGTCACTTAGTAGATTCTTACAAACAGAGCAGTGAATAACCGATACAGAGCCGTCACCTACTAGCATCCCACTGAGAGAGCATCGAATATCCCATAGGAGTCGTCACGTAGGAGTATCCCACAAACAGAGCATTGAATAATAGATAAGGAGCCGTCACGTGGTAGCCTCCCACTGACAGATAATTGAATGAGCAATAAGAAGTCACCACGTGGTAGCACCATCGCTCCTGTCTTACGATCCTGCTACATTTGTTCAAGAATATACTTGAAATTCACAGCAAAAAATCTTCAATCGATATCATTTACCTCGACTTTCCAAATGCCTTCGATAAAAATCTTCACAAGCGCTTAGCAAACTTTATAATTGGGTAAAATGTTGGCTTACGGACATACGGCAACGAGCTGCACTTAACGGAACTTCCTCCCCCTGGGTTAATGTTACAAGCGGCGTGCCTCAAGGGTCCGTGCTAGGTCCAGGTCTCTTTAAAATATTCATAAGCGATCTCGATAGCAACGTACTCTCGAACATTATCAAGTTTGCAGACGGTACTAAGATAGGAATAAAAGTGCAAATTGAACTAAAGTGTCAGTAGATCCAACTAGACTTGGAAATAGTTGTTGATTGGTCAGAAAAGTGGCAATTGAAATTAAATGTAGACAAATTTAAAATCATGCACATAGGTCCTCATAACCTCAAGCACGAATATTCAATGTCCGGAAAGGAACAGATTCCTGTCACAGAAGAGAGATTAGGTGTCATCATTAGTAACGACTTAAAAGCAACAAGCCATGTATGATGCTGCCAAAAATGGCAACAAAATGATAGGTATGGTGTCCGGCACTATCTCGTCCATATTCCCACACGTTATGCTCAAGTTACACAATGCGTTTGTTAGACCGCATCTCGAGTATTTTGTTCAATTCTGGTCTCCATAACTGAGAAACGACGTTCTTAAATTATAGAAGATTCAACGTTGAGCTACCAAATGTATCCCTTCGCTGCGGAATAAATCGTCGAAGACAGACTATGTGAACTCAATCTTTATTCACTAGTGAAGCGTTGAGTCATAGGTGAAATGATCGAGGTGTGGAAGATTATGAAGGGTAAGGAAAACGTCGAACGAGCGAACCATTTCCCTCTAGTTGCAAATGGAGCTAGTGACCATGGAATAATGTATACAAAATCGTTGGGAAACGTTCCTCGCTCGACTTTACGCGCAAATTCTTCACGTATAGAGTTGTCAAAGAATGGAACAAACTTCCAGCGGAAATTGTGAACCGCAATACAATGTAATCGACTAAGTCACAGCTCGACAAATTCTTCACGAACTGCCGTTAAATAGTTAAGCCTTTCCCTTTCCTGATATTTTAAAAACAGGAATCACAATGACACATGAAACGCTCTTAGACGTTCTTCTTCAGAACAAATCCTCTTACGATCAAAAAGCAACCTTGTTGCGGTCAAAAGGTCTGTTGTTGTCTTTTACACTGGTAAACACTTGTAAACGCTGACAGAGCATTGAATAACCAATAGAGAGCCGTCACGAAGTAGCTTTACTGACAGAGCCTTGAAAAACCAAGAGAGCCGTCTCGTAGTAGCTTCCCACTAACAGAGCATTGAATAACCAATAGGGTGCCGTCACGTGGTATCGTCACACTGACAAAATATTGAATAACCAATAAGAGTCGGCACGAATTGTCCTATCGTGGTCGCTCTGAACAGACTTCTCTTATGTGGAGCACATATGGAAACGAATCGATTATCAAAAAAACTGCTTTTAGGCAAGGAAGGTCCTGTTATCAGGCAAGGCGGGTCCTGTTATCAGGCAAGGCGGGTCCCGTTATCAGGCAAGGAAGATCCTGTTATCAGGCAAGGCGAGTCCTGTTATCAGGCAAGGCGGGTCCTGTTATCAGGCAAGGCGGCTCCTGTTATCAGGCAAGGCGGGTCCTGTTATCAGGCAAGGCGGGTCGATCCAAAACGGACATTCTTTACTCACGGGCTCGTCGGTGTCAGAGAAGCGTTGCGCCACGACAACGAGGCCCTGCAAAAGACAATACAATTACCGGGCATTGCTGTGACATATTTGATAGCTTTGATTCTCTGAGTCCAACAAAACAAAGACAGAGAGATCCTCTGGCGCATCCTTCTTCCATCCAACCTTGGAAGTAACATTTACAAGCAAACTGAACTATAGCAGACATGGTATTGATCACCACCGTAAACGACGTCACTTATTTCAAGTTTTGCGCATTCATTCAGCATCTTTAAATGAGGTTTGAGTTACGGAATAAAATATATTGTACAATAAATATATTTCGTCAAGGGTACAGCATGAAAACTTCCCAGCCATTACCAACCATTGCAGTACAAAACCAAGTAAGGCCTGTTACTATTCATTTCTACATGACAAATTAACCACGCTATGCTGGTCCTCCCGTCTTTCAGCCTCGGAATAAATCAAAACAAAACTTTGCTAAATGAATAATCGATTCGTAAACAAATCAGCTACTCTGTTAATAATTTGATTTTGAAAATGCAGCAATACTTTCGAGTCATTTGATTCAGAAAGAATTGGGCAAGTATTTTCCGCCGTATACGTTGAAGGTTTTCGTTGGGAAAACATACAAATTTTGAAGTAGTTTATCTCGACACACAATTTTTTTTTGTTGCACGGTCCAATTTGTTTTATTCACATCTAACATGATTGTTTTCCATAAGTTGTTTCTGTCAGTGAAGAAATAGGTGAAAGTCAACTAAGAACAAATAGTTCTCAGAAATCAACGAAAAAGTCAGGTGGTAGCCGAAAGACGACACAGCCACAAAATTTCACCAAATTTGACGCAGTTCTCGGCAGGTCATCTCTAGCCTGAGCGAGTCTCGGCAACGTGTAATCTCAGTGGGTCTCCAAAAGTCAATGCAGGTCACATTCCAGGTAAGAGGTTCTAAAAGCACACGCAGGTTACTGCAGGTTCATTTAACTATTTAGTCTCCAAGCATGTCCACAGAAGTCGACGCTCACAACAACCACTCACAAAAGTCAGCGCAGGTGACCACAGATAATTTATTTCTAGTACAGGTCTCGGTAGGTCACCAAACGTAAACGCACGTCACAGCCGGGCAAACAAAGTTATGGTTGGTCTCAGCAGGTGGGGTAATCGATGTTGGTCTTAAAACACAGAGCAGACATCAGCAGGTTTCAAAGCGTCAAAGCAGGTCACAACATGCTACCAAAATAGGCGCGGGTCAAATCTGCTCAGTTCCCGCACAGGCCACCTCAACCAAACCATGTCTCTGTCGGTCTTCAAACGCAAGTTCAGATCTCATCAGGTTATGAAGTCGGTCATCAAACGCCAGTTCAGATCTCATCAGGTTATGAAGTCGGTCATCAAACGCCAGTTCAGATCTCATCAGGTTATGAAGTCGGTCATCAAACGCCAGTTCAGATCTCATCAGGTTATGAAAGCCTACGCTGGGTCCAATCATTAAGTGCGAGTCAGCGCACGATAATATGAGGTACAAAATTATCAGTGCAGGTGACATGTGCAGGTCACTGCCCATGTCACAATAATTCACAAAGTATTAGCTCAGACTATATCAGGTCACCAAAAATTAGTACCGGTTACAGCAGGTTACAGAAGTCAGCGCAGTTTACCCGAGCAATGAAACGATGCTGATAAAAAAAATATGCTAGGTATGTTCTCCGACACCATCTCCAACATGAGCAGACGTGGTATTCGTAAGTTCCACAATGCATTCGTCAGACCGTATCTCGTCGTAGAAAAACACGTTATTCAATTAAAAAACGATCAATGTGGTGCTAGAAAACATCACCTCGCTGCAAGATAAATCGTACGAAGACAGACTTAGAAAACTCAACCTTTTTATCGCTGGAGAAACGTCGAGTCAGAGGTGGCATGATCGAAGTGTGGAAGGGAAGGGTAAGGAATACGTCTACCGATCCAGTGAACGGAGTGACCAGGAATAATGACTACAAAATCATGGCTAAGCGTTCACACTTGACAGAAGATGCAAGTTCTTCACGTATAGGGCTGTCGAAGAATTGGGACGAACTTCCATGAGATGTTGTAACCAGCGCTACAATCAAAACATTGACGTCATGGTTTAACAAATCAAATCATTAATTCCATGAAGCAACTCATAGGTAAGATATGTTACAACAAGTCCCTATATAAATATTAGACTTATCTCGCAGCCAACAGCACACGTTCACACATTACTCGTACAACACAATGGAACACATATACGCACGCATACACATACATACACACACACACACACACACACACGCACAGCATGATAGAGAAGTACAAAAAAGTAATTTCACGAAGATGGCGCTAGCTGATGAGAATTAAGAACAGTTGGCAGTACATTTGATGAGGAATATTTACCAGCGGGTAACTAAAATAGTCCTAGATATGAGGGCTAGATGCAACGGTCGTTGAATAGGTCGATACACATTTAAACAATAGCTACGTTGATTTACTAACGTATTTAAAGAAGTAAACACTAGATTGATTGCATAATGAACAGAATATTTCAGATTTATGAAATAATTATGCTCGTATGTAAAGCATTCAACAATATAGAAAAAAGTCGTCACAATCAGCGGCCTCTAAACACCACCGCGACATGACGTCAGCTTCCTCGGCTCTCAGCAAGAAGACAAAACAAGTATCGAAAGGAAATTATCAAGACCTGTAAAATGTCTTCCCATTGACAAATATTGCTATTAGTGGCAGTGTTATAAGTGATTGCTGCTAGTGGCAGTGTTATAAGTGATTGCTATTAGTGGCAGTGTTATAAGTGATTGCTATTAGTGGCAGTGTTATAAGTGATTGCTATTAGTGGCAGTGTTATAAGTGATTGCTATTAGTGGCAGTGTTATAAGTGATTGCTATTAGTGGCAGTGTTATAAGTGATTGCTATTAGTGGCAGTGTTATAAGTGATTGCTATTAGTGGCAGTGTTATAAGTGATTGCTATTAGTGGCAGTGTTATAAGTGATTGCTATTAGTGGCAGTGTTATAAGTGATTGCTATTAGTGGCAGTGTTATAAGTGATTGCTAT
>SDVV010035892.1:0-11006 GCA_016164225.1 Gammarus roeselii
TTTATTATTTATTTTCCGACTAAATTTTTTTCATACTACATTCGCATTATTAGTATCGTAATTATTGCCCCAAGCATCCCTTGAAGACAAACAATGGAGAGGTCGAAGGAATTTCACAAACGAAGTGTCTAGAGATCACAGCGAGCAATAGCGAGCCTCCGACTGTTCTCATTAGGATGATAATGAAGGCCAATACCGAGTCTCCGACTGTTCTCATTGGGATGCTGATGAAGGCCAATAGCGAGGCTCCGACTGTTCTCATTAGGATGATAATGAAGGCCAATAGCGAGCCTCCGACTGTTCTCATTTCGATGCTGATGAAGGCCTATAGCGAGCCTCCGACTGTTCTCATTAGGATGCTGATGAAGGCCAATAGCGAGCCTCCGGCTGTTCTCATTAGGCTGACAATGAAGGCCAATACCGAGCCTCCGACTGTTCTCATTGCGATGCTGATGAAGGCATAAAGCGAGCCTCCGACTGTTCTCATTAGGATGCTGATGAAGGCAAATAGCGAGCCTCCGACTGTTTTCATTAGGATGCTGATGAAGGCCAATAGCGAGCCTCCGGCTGTTCTCATTAGGATGCTGATGAAGGCCAATAGCGAGCCTCTGACTGTTCGCATTAGGATGCTGATGAAGGCCAATAGCGAGCCTCCGACTGTTCTCATTAAGGTGCTGATGAAGGCTAATGTACAGCAATTACAATAATTGAAATTTCGCACATGTTGCATTGCCAATGAAGCATCAGCTGACTGCCTTAGGAAGGCTGTGAGGGATTTAAGTTGAATTTATGAGTCAAGATTTGGTGACTATTCTAAGCCTGGCTATTCTGTCTTCGTGTACGTATCATATGATGACATGGAAAGGGCACAAGGATTTATTTCTTCATAATTTTACATTTATTTAGGCTTAGTGGCAGATTGAAACATTACAAAAAGATCACACTAGACAGATATTTTCAACAATGTATTTGTCTGTATGAGATGTTACGAAAACACCATTTGCTTCTAACATACACTTGATATTTTCCTAATGTTCATTATAATGACTAGAACGAAAGATTAATGATGAACTTTAGTTTGTGTTCTAATGTTCCAATACTGCTACTCGCTTTTATTCTGTAGCAATCGAATTCCATATATTACCAGATATCTATTTACAAATGATTTGACACTGTGTTGATGAGATACGGTGAATTTACAAATCCGTATCAATGAGTACATTTTACACCTGGTTATTTCATTCTAGATAATCGTCATAAATATCAGTTAATTGAATAACATCTGGGTAAACAAATACTGAGAAGTAATATAGAAAGCATACACAACCATTTGTGGATAAGTGATGACCTCATCATTTATTATATTTGATTCCGAATTATTTCTGAAGATCATTGCTCATCGGTGAATGATTCGAATGATTCAAATACTCCCGAAGAAAGAACACGGCCACATGCACTTATAAAGAACATGAGTTGCCGAACACCGTTTGTCGTGTACAGGAAAGAATAGACGAAAACCCATATAAAGCCATACAATTTCATAATCAAAATTTTCGATCTCGTTCTAGGACAACATGACTGTAAGGCCATACAATTTCATATTCAAATTTTTAGATCTCGTTCTAGAACAACACGACTGTAAAGCCATACAATTTCATAATCAAAATTTTTGATCTCATTTTAGAACTACACGACTGTAAAGCCATGCAACTTAATTTTCAAACTTTTCGATCTCGTTCTAAAACAACACGACTGTAAAAGCAGTTAAATTACAAGCCAGAATTACCCAGGTTTTTAATGCATGTGCAGGACCTTATCCTTAGGGTATCATATCGATATATCAATAATAAGCTTGTTGCTTCTGCGCAATGCTTTTTTCATTAAATTGAATTTTAAATGACTGGATAAGAGCTGCTGTGCGGTTCTTGGTCCACGTAATTGCTCGAGTGGAGCAGCAAGTATTTTACACCATGCTCCACCATAATCAGTCTTCACTGTTTCCTCATTTGTCCAGGTACCAAGCACCACATGTAAACTTCAACCCTCACGCCGGTTCTTTCGCTCGGCCCGGGTGCATCGTGTTATAGAACATGTGATGGCAACCATGTAAGTCTATTGTTGCTGATGTAGTTGAAATCGATCATACTTTGAGAATATCTTGATATTTGGAACGGGGATGTTACACCGCAATGACGGGGGATATCATTTTTTGAGTGATATTGTCAACAATGATATTGCGTGATACTTTTGACGATAGAGTCTGCCTTAATAATAGTCGCGGTGTTACTCCACTGCAATGACGCGTGATAATCTTGACAATGGAGTCGGCCTTAATAATGGTCGCGGTGCTACTCCACTGCAATGACGTGTGATACTCTTGACGATAGAGTCTGCCTTAATAATAGTCGCGGTGTTACTCCACTGCAATGACGCGTGATACTCTTGACAATGGAGTCGGCCTTAATAATGGTCGCGGTGTTACTCCACTGCAATGACGTGTGATACTCTTGACGATAGAGTCTGCCTAAATAATAGTCGCGGTGTTACTCCACTGCAATGACGCGTGATACTCATGACGATGGAGTCGGCCTTAATAATAGTCGCGGTGTTACTCCACTGCAATGACGCGTGATACTCTTGACGGTGGAGTCGGCATTAATAATGGTAGTGGTGTTACTCCACTGCAACGACTCTTGATAATGTAGACGATGAAGGATGCCCTGAGAATGGAGGCGGTGTTGCAACCTTGAAATGACGCGGGGGGAGTGGAGACAAACGGATGTTGCCTTGACAATGGTAACGATGTCACAATTGTACACAACAGGCTGCTCGGAAAATGAGCACGGGCAAACTCTAAATGCACTCTTTATAACCGCATCTGCTAAAAGCACCAATACTCAAAACTGTAAAATTGTCTACTATATTATATTTGTGTGGAAAACTTTGTTGGAGCGCTAAATTTTGACACAGAAATGAAATCTATCGATTAACGATCGGCTTCGCGATTTTCAGCTTGTGTTTATCGCCATGACAACCAGTAGCACCCTGAACCAGTAGCACACTGAACCAGTAGCACACTGAACCAGTAGCACACTGAACTAGTAGCACACTGAACCAGTAGCACACTGAACCAGTAGCACACTGAAGCAGTAGCACACTGAACCAGTAGCACACTGAACCAGTAGCACACTGAACCAGTAGCGTACTGAAGTAGCACAGCACACTGAAGCAGCACACTGAAGCAGCACAGCACACTGAAGCAGCACACTGAAGCAGCACACTGAAACAGCACACTGAAGCAGCACACTGGAGTAGCACACTGAAGCAGCACACTGGAGCAGCACACTGAAGCAGCACACTGGAGCAGCACACTGGATCAGCACAGCACACTGAAGCAGCACACTGAAGCAGCACAGCACACTGAAGCAGCACACTGAAGCAGCACACTGAAGCAGCACACTGGAGCAGCACACTGAAGCAGCACAGCACACTGAAGCAGCACACTGAAGCAGCACAGCACACTGAAGCAGCACACTGAAGCAGCACACTGAAGCAGCACACTGAAGCAGCACACTGAAGCAGCACACTGAAGCAGCACACTAAAGCAGCACACTGAAGCAGCACACTGAAGCAGCACACTGAAGCAGCACACTGAAGCAGCACAGCACACTGGAGCATTTACCATCGAGTTTCGTCCAATTTGGACCCTTCATACGCGTAACACATTTTGACCGAAAACCACACTATTCTCGCGTATAGTGAGCTGTTTGCGGAAACATCGTCTGCTAATGGCGAATACCTGACAGAGGTTGATCTATGTCACGCTGAGGCAATATCTCTTTGACCTCAACAGCAGCAAGTTTTGACCCCTTAGTTGAGTTAGCGCAACGTTGCCAAGCGTGATGTAATTATATTCAAAGCAATTATAACAAGTTATTATTCATGTCGTCAATTGTTCGCACTCAAAGGATGTGGAGCTCTGATACTTTTTGGTTGAGTTATTTCTTAACATCAGCGGGACATATGTGATTTTGTATTTAATATATTCTGTTAACAGTTTAATAATATACGTGAGACTTGACACAAATTTGCATTGATCACTTTGTTATAACCCTAATATAATTAATGGAATATGAAAAAAATAACGAAATATGCCTTGATCTCGAAATTAATGATTTCATACTATCAATTTGCCTGACAATTCAAAAATTCGGGCACAAAACTCGTAAGCCACAAATTATATGTACAATGACTACATGAAAAATAATAGAAAATTTAACGATAACATGCTAAATGCTCGTTATAACTTTTTTTCAAAGATCACATAGAGCATGCGAATTGCTCAAAATTGTTAATTGTCTTGACGAAAATTTTCCTTCTTCGATAGTATGCACTATTCTCTCACATCGTTATGTTCAACAATATTGACAAACAATTATTCTCTCACATATATGATACCCACGAATGAAAAACTCGATGTTCTCAGCTGGTCCACGAGTCACTAGCATATTACGGTTTATTGTTCTTTGCTCTTTGAGTTTTAAATCACATTGCATGTCCAAGTTTTGCTCATAATTAACCCGTCTCTATTTGCGACAGTTCAAAATACCGCACGTAAATGATCTCTATCTGGCTATACCAGTGTGGAACTACATTCTTTCCTTCTTTAACATCCTTTATTACTCGAATCTCTAAATAATGCCCGTAAATGATCTCTATCTGGCTATACCAGTGTGGAACTACATTCGTTCCTTCTTTAACAACCTTTATTACTAGAATCTCTAAATAATGCCCGTAAATGATCTCTATCTGGTTATACCAGTGTAGAACTACATTCGTTCCTTCTTCAAGAACCTTTATTACTAGGATCTCTGAATTGTCTAAAGAAGCAAGGGTTGGGCCATCACAAGAGTCCCTCACTAGTTCACTAAGATACGGTGCATTTACCGATGGTGGGGCGCTCCTCGAGGGAATTAGTTGTTGTGCTTCATTTCAATGATGCGATTTGCTTCAATTGTGAGTTGTAATGTAGGAGTACTCCCAAAGATGGTGGTGGTGGGTGGTGTACATATATCTACGCTGTTGAGGCTGGATGACATGGGACATTCCCAAGCTGAGTGGGCGAGGTGATAGATACTCTCACATTGGGAAGGCAGGATTATATGATTTTACCCGGAACAAATACCATGACTGCGATTGCCATGTTTTAGTTCGCATCTGCGTTACAAATAGTTGGGCCCCAAACAGGGTTCTCCTCTATTGAATGGATGTTGGAAGAGCGGCCTACACTCCACAAGGTGTCACAAGTGATGAATTGCTTTGCACGCGTTCACTGGATACCTTCTGACACAAAACGGCACGACTCCATGAAAAACTTGATGGAAAATGGTCACTATTTGTAGCAAATAAATACTTTAAAGACATCCGGTTTATTCCGGGATAAGAAATAAATTCCGGGATATTAAACGTCATCAAAATCAGCCCTGATATTGGGACAGAAGCCCAGAGGGTGGGTTAACAATATTTAACAGTTGTTGTCGGATTCTAATAGCTATGCTACGTTGTGGGCTGGCAAACTTGTTTGACGCTATACGCCGGATGCTGCACCGGCGGTGTTTGGAACTTACTCGGCTGTTAACCCGGGGCATCGCCGGTGTCACGGCGCTGAATCAATCACAATGACCAGCTCTCCATAATAACCAGCTCATCTTTTGATGAGGCATTTACCTCAGCGACCTATAACATTGCTTACTCCTGTTTCGAACCAACCATTGCTGCTATGTAAACAATTAAACGTTGTGGATTGATCTTATACATTGCACTTTATCATCCAACAAGTTTGATTTATAAGGCAAAACTCCTCACAACGACTGTACCTGTAGCAATGCGTAAGTGAGCTAGAAACATGGGCACAGTACATCGAGTCCAGTGGGCTTGGATATTTGACAGATACAGTTTATGAAAGTTAAAACTAAATTAGAGATATTTGGCATGTCGCTCTGCAACCATGCCAAGGTTATTGGACCAGTTCAAAGAAAATAATATTATACAATTGGTCAAATGTTAATGTCAACTTAGTGGTAAGCTGAATGAATGCTTGCAACCGCGTATGTTTTGCACCAGCAAGCCCTTCCCCATCATAATACTGCGGCTTCCCGCTGTGGCGTGCGTGGGATGGTGCTCGACAATGAATTATGGTAGTCAGCTCTCGGTAAGCCATCTGTTGTTGAGGGGCGTTAGCCTTTCGACTCAGTGCATTTCAGTTGGCGGAGGGCAGTTGGCTTTCTGTTGACGGGGACAGTTTGTTTCTCAGCTCACAGCGTGCCGTTTGTTAACGTGGGTATGTTCGCTACCTGGCTATCAAAACATTATCTTTCGGCGTGCGGCAGTTTGCTACACGACTGGCGATACACCCTCTGATGACAGGAGGAAGTTTGTTTTCAATCCCTCGGTGCGCTATCTGCAGGCGAGAGATGTTTCCACGGATGGCACTGAAACGAGAGCCTCCAGTACCAACCTACGGTCGTTTATTATACCATAGGGAATAAATGACGATCATGGTTTGCTTGATATTCCATCGGGGACATTGAAGCTACGGAACATACAATAGCATTCCTTCTAGACCTGCATTCCCAGCCGTGTTAACTGATGCAACTGATGTGTATTGATGTCGGCTTTCAAGAAACAGTTATTAAATGAAAAACACTCACAAGTGCTGTATTGGACCGCGTCCATAGCTCGAGTTTGGAGATTTCTTCATATTTTGAGAGAAAATTTTGTGCTCCATAACTCCTTAGCATCACGAGACCCTGTTGCAACATGATCTCGGTTGAATCCGTTCAGGAATATTTAATATAACTAACAATATTTTCAACTGCACACAGAGAAGCGTATTGTGTCGTTATTTTACACTGCAACAATATTTCCATTTATATATATTTTATTGTCAATAAAATTACGATTTTGTAATCCTTTGTGTATTTTTATTACTACACCATGCATCATTGCATTATCATTGCATCATCGACAGATACTATCGAGGATGGTTCCATTTACAAAGATCGATCAGTATGTCCTGCAGTATACTATTAAACTGCAGGACATACCTATGTGCATCGTTATCATTTATCGGAACCCCCTCTCATAGTCAACACATAAATTTCACCAAACCCACCCCAACTCTGCTCGTGCCAATGTATTGCATTTTTTGCCCCGCTGTCAGCATCAATCGCCAGTCGCCAGCGGAGGACGCAATCTGGCGCTCCCGGATTGTTCCCGTGGCAACAACAATCGCGCTGAGAGCAATCCGCTCCCAAGAAAGCTTGTGCGAATTGCTGTTCGAGCTTTGTGTCGGATCAATATTTACTGTCTTAAAAACTCACTATCTTGAAACCAGAGATGGGCAGAAACGAAGGCTATACAACGTGCTGACTACACTCACTCTGCGGCGTTGTTCTGAACTCACTCGTCTCGAGTCAGTTGTTCTTAGATCATGATGACAGGACCGGTACTAATATTTCAATCCGGTATATTTCTTCGGAAATATTTTGAAAAGAGCCCAACGAGCAAATAGAGCTGTCTTTCCCCAAGCCTCATGGAACTAAACTTTCTATCTGTTTCGATAAACTTACGTAATTCTTAAGCGGATATTAATGAGTTGGTTCTCTGTCAGGGGGATATGAGGTCAGAGGACGTAGTGAATTTGGAACACAGGATACGTTGGAACATAGAATAATAATAGCAGTAAAGGACAAATGAGATTTAAAACAAATCAAAGTAAATCGTTACAGGTGAAGCCACAAACTATGTTCTCGCTGAAAAATAATCAATTTATTAATTTCGATTTGTTCGCCACAGCCCAGAGCGCGATGCGGCTTTCAGGGTCCGATTATCAAGAGAAATCCAGAAGCTGTCTGCATAAAGATTTGTTTACTGTATTTCTCTTACTTATCTTAATTTTTCACGACCTGGCAAGAATGATCTATAAAATAAGGAGCCACCCGTTATTATGTTTCGTTGTTTAGTATGCGTGAAACATTTGCAATTTCAAATGAACGTCAGTACGTTAATTCATAATTTAATATGATAGGTAACCAGCCGAAACTGCCATTTTCCAAGCCCTGGTCACTAATGGCATCTAGAAAGTGTATCCATATCTGATCAATTAGAATTATTGATTAGATATGTAATATAAATGTGTAAAGAAACAAAACTGTGCACTTTGTGTCAGTAATTATAGTTACAGGATTATGAGTTGGTTATATGGAATGGATTTCATTTCGAATAGTGTTTAAACATATAGAGAAAACTTAGGCAGAACCATCGGAAGCAATGCATTCCTCTGAGTGTGGATCGCTTCAACAAATGAACGGCTTCCAATAGCATAATAAGGGGAGCAGAACAGGCAAATAAGTCTACGGACACCACTTGTAATATTTAAGTAACTCGCACTTGACTGAATCTTTCAATAGTCATTCCATTCAAAGTAATCTAATCATCTGGTAACGATTTGTCCTGCATTTTAACGGGATGAAATATGCTAAAAAAGTATGAGATATCCCATACTTATTTCATACTTTCATACGTGATGACTAACAAATGTGTGATATTGGTCATTTTCTAAATCAATCCGTATACACATGTTATCTCTTTTCTGATCATCCGGATGTAAAACGAATGTTGCATATATCCTTCATACTTTTCTCTTTTATTTTTCAACGTATCTGTACGGTTTTTCATTCCTTACGTATACATATAATTACCTCTTCGACATCATCTGTTGGTTTCACAAAAATATATGTACAGACACAATATTGGTGACGGGTACATAATATTTGATACAGGAGCACTACCAAGGTAACACACCTGTCATCTCCGTGATTATTTCTGTCCATCATCATATCATAACATACGGGACACACGTATATGTTTCACGAGTTCGTCGATGATTGCATAATTTAGTTTTATTTCCTTGTTTATTTCAACTCGTTTTTTTTCAGATTCAACAAACATTTGTGTACTCGCGTCCTCTTTATGCAATGCCACCATCAAAATTGTAAATTTTTGCATGAACAATAATTGATAATTTTTTAAATCCTAAATAAAAATTACGGGTGGTATTAAGGTCTGTCAACCGTCACGTCGTGTGTGCGAAGGTGCCACTTATGCTTTATCTTCAAATTCTGCAGGTTATCTCAAATTTTTTACCCCAATTTTGAACCTGCTAAAGAGCGTTCTTTTTGAAACCCCATTTAATCAATAAGTGAATGTCCACTTATTGTAACCTAAACATGTTATCGTATATGTTAAACTTGATTTATTGATACAATCGCCCAATTTTTTATCAATATAAATATTGGTCGATATTTTACTCATGGAAAAAATCAAGATAACTGATTTCTCAGTGATATTAAAGATGAAATGATCGTTTCATTTTTTGTTCATGGGAATAAAAGTTTAACGTTAATCAACCAGAAATTATTTTTCGCGGCCGAAAAGTTATTTATGCTTAGGCCACATCGTAATCATTCACAAAACTAAAGCTTCTGGAATGCCGCTAACCCTCATATGAAGATTGTGTGAAGAAATGAGGATAGAAGGTCATGGGTTGGGCTGGGCTCATCGACGTGAGAGTAATGCCCATCCATTCTGGAGTGTCAGTTGATGGACTAACCTATTTTGTTCTACTAGATAATACACTGTGACCTGAATTATGATCATGGATCACGCTCTATGCCATTACTCGACGACATGATTTCATTCTCTGGACCAAAAATCAGCCACAGTACAGGACTGTCCATGGCCTGACCCTAGCCAGATCTGAGCCTCATGAACTCCTGATTGCTGAGGAAATTCGTATCTACGAATCTGCCACCTTCAGTGTGAACAAAGTTGTCGTATCGAGGCGACGATATTCTGATAGTAAATCATGCAGTTGAATATACCTCTGGGACGTCGTTGCATTGCGGTCATTCTGGATTTGGAAAGCAAATAAATCACAGGGCTTAACGAGTGCAAGAATGTCTTGAGGTTAAGCCTATGCCCTGTTGTCATGATGCATTGGCATCGCTAAGATATGATCTGTGGTACTCATAAAAAAGTTTGGTTGATAAAAAAAATTAAATGTAACATGCCTCGTAGAAAAGTGATCCAAAAGCTCTCTTCAGATACGCTCATCGGAGAGTCATGATACGCTGACCGGTGTATCATAATACGCTGATGGGAGAGTCATGGCATCGATTCCATTAGAATATTTGGATAAATGCTCCCCGGTCATACTTCTCAATGATGTTCAAAGAAACAACTGACCCTGACACCCAAAGTTAAATTTATGTTTTTATTGTCTGAATTGACGTCCTACGAAACCATTCAAATGAATCAGGCTGGAGACAGTTAACGGTGGTGAAGAAGCCGGTAACGAGGGTCTCCGATTGTGACCTGAATTTTCACCAAATCATTAGCTTGTAACATAATTCTGCACTAAAAATTTCCAGCATATTTCTGTACGTAAAAAAAGTGCCAACAATAAAAGATTAGAGCTTAATCTTTCTTGGAACACAAATTACAGGACAGCGAATACGCTTATTGTTAATGAATGAATCTTTTTTTTTTCCTAGTTTCTGTTCTCTGGCCTTGTGTGCTTAGTACATTTCCCAAAGATGCTTTTCATCTATCACAATATTTGACTCAGCTTAAAGAACGAAACATGGCATAGCATAGAAGATAAATTACGACTCATTTGGACCGATATTCCCTAAATTTAAGGGCAAATAGCGTTAGTGATATATCTAGCGTATCCATGAGAAATCTTCCAATTCTCGAGAACCAATCTATGAGTCACCGATACCAGGAGCCTATCCAGATCACACCACTATTGTAACCGTTCGCCCCCCCCCCTCGCAGTGGGCTGTGATTGGGCAGTTGGTTCGAAACCAACCAATAGCAGTTGAGGCCATGGCCCGCGCTCACATAGATCACTAGTGAGACCACTGTGAATCTTGTATCAG
>SDVV010035893.1:0-11006 GCA_016164225.1 Gammarus roeselii
GGGTAGAGGGTGCACCGATCAGATTTTTGCAGTGAGACAGGTATGTGAGAAGTACCTTGCCACAGGAAAGGATGTGTTCTGGGCCTTCATGGATCTGGAGAAGGCATACGACAAAATTGACAGGGAAGCGCTGTGGAGGGTGTTGCGTTTGTATGGAGTGGGAGGACATCTGTTGAAAGCAGTGCAGAGTCTCTATGCTAATAGCCAAGCATGTGTCAGAGTGGGAAGCGAGGTGAGGGATTGGTTCACAGTGAAAGTTGGACTGAGACAAGGCTGCGTGATGTCTCCCTGGGTTTGGGTATGGGATATGTATTTTTCACGAATATGTTCAGGTGTAAATTTTATTTATTTATTGCATGGTTAGGAACATTTACATCAACACATTAGGTACATTTTCTTCAACAAATAACAGTGAATTAAATCCAAGCGTTTTTTCCTATTGTATGCATATATTTTTCCCAGGTACGTCAGTACACATCGTTATTTATGATACAAATAGAAGACGATGCATTTATACGTTCACGTATTTTCAATTCGTATGACTGTGGACAATGAAACATATATGTTCAAGTATATATTTATTTCTTTATTACATAGTTACATAGTAGCATGGTTACAACATTTTAGGAACATTTACATCAATCTATTTTCATCATATTATGAGCGGTTGCAGGGGTATACCATCTTAGGAATATCTACATGGTTACAACAACTTAGATTCATTTAGAGAATAAAAACTGAAATGTCCTTTCGTCATTCACATGAGTGTACTCGCCAAAGACCGCTTCCCTAGGCTTACGTCTCTTCCAAGTTAAATCCATGTTTACATCGGCATCATCATCCACGACAAAACGCTTCCTCTCTTTAGTGACGGTAGGTCCAACTTCAATGGATTTTTTGGGAATGTCTGGATGCCCATAGGCAAGAGTTGTACCGCGTCAACATAGCAGCGCTTATTTTCATTCTTACTGAGGCAATTTTTACTAGTGCGTACAGTTTGAACCTGGCATGCTTGTGCGCAAATGTTGTGTATGGTCTCAAAGTGTGTGTATGTTTTCTGGTTATGGATGTCTCTGGATTGTTCCGGTCTGATTTTGGCTTGTGTCTGGTAATTGACACATTATGCAGCTATCCTTTTAATCATACATGGGATGATTTTTGAGGTAGTTGAAGAAGTATATGTATTCAGCCAGGGAAGGTTTATGCATTTCCGTCTCAATGTTGGCCACACAATTGAACTGGAGCAGCAACGAGTCTGAGTCCAAGTAGATGAGCGAGATGTTGTCACCGTATTTGGGTTTCAGTTTCAGTGTGACTTCTGCTTCAGCTTTTTTCAAGCACGTAAAATCCAACTTAGAGTGGGTGAACCATTCGGACATTTTTCTACAGTAGGACACTGTCATCGCACGCAGTGCAGGCAGCAGTCAAGTGGCAGTATCACGGTTCCACTACATCGCTAACTCAGCGGTAGTTGAACATCATCAATCACTGTCATTGACTCAGACGTTATCTCGAGACCCCCTCCACTCGACACCGCCCTCTAATCTACACGTCAGCTTACGGCACCATTATTCGCTCCCTGTATATATTCCTTTCGAGAACTAGTCCGCGTTCTTTTTGGAGCTGATAAGACATATTCGTTTATATCCACGATACCTAAGGTAACCGAGTGCAATTTCAATTGCAGGGTATTTATCGCATTTTGAATGCAAGGCAGGAGGCGTTGTATCGCAAATCATTGCAAGTCATGTTGCATAACGGCAATTCATTTCTGGGCATTCGAATTATATTTAGGATATTGCAAACAAACATTTAACAGTTATATATTATTGATAAAATAAATATAACACATATTTATCAGGGAATTTCATGGGTTTATTATTTATACGAGAACATAACTATTCACTCCGAAAATCGATGGGAGCAACTATACAAAGCATAAGTAATGACTTCGACTACCCCTCTGGTCTTATCTTTATCTTTATCGGCGGCTCATCATATTGGCGTAGGATTTATCATCTGGGCGTTTTTTTTTCTCCGATCTATTAGGTTATAGACTGCTGCCATTAGTACACATTTTAGATAGATTGATACCTTTGGGAGTATTGTATTCGTCACTTCAATACCTTCCATTGAAACCAAAAGTTTGTTTTTTAGACTTCAGTGATTTTTTCTCGACGCTTATTTTTTAATTATAGTTACATGATTATGACATCGAATCTTTTCAGTTTTTTTTTCATGCTGGTCTGACAATCCCATTCAGTATATTTACGCAGATATCCGAAATATACCTAATTCTCCCACCACTCAATCGTTTGAGACATGATTTTCTCTCTTCATATTTCATTTCCATCAATTCTGAAACCATATCAGACATGCATTTGATTTTATTGTACTTTATCAGGTTTTTCATCACATAAGGTTTTCTTGCTATCACTATCCCACGTTACATGTTCTACATATATTTTCTGTATTTTCCATATAGTCTAAGGTTTGGGTTTTCTCCCTCTCCTATTCGATTTAGCCATTTTCACTCAATTTTCATACATACTACGTTTGAGTGTTAGCGGCACCGCAGTTTCTTTTCCGCTCGCACCCTGTTGATCCCTTTTATCTCGTTATTTTGGAAAACCAGGTCCGGATTATTATGTTCTATCAATACTCCCATTGCATCCTTAGAGCTTGTATTTTCTCGTTCATTTTTGACATTATCATACGCAAGATAGTGACGTCGTTTGAGATGACGCCGAAACTCGAATGTGGAACTTGATTTGCTTAATTTTATCTTCGAAGGGCAAATAACACATACCCCCGTGTTATCTTTTACGTTAAAATATTTCCATATCAAACTTGGCGACATCCTTACACAACGAAAGCAGAGCGTTTACTGAACGTGAACAAATCTTACTCCTATTTATATTTACTTTGACAGGCATATACAGGGATGATGCCGGCACCGTTGCCGGCAACATGTAGCCTTTTACAGAGTTGAGGCCGGTACTATGTAGCTATATACTGGGTCGATGACGGCACCGTTGCTGTTACCATGTTGCCATTTACATGGTTGTTACTGGAACCGTTGCCGACACCATGTAGCTATTTTTAAGGCCGGTACCGGCACCAAGGTCGACACGTACAAACATATTTGTTTGCATATACAGACTCGGTCAACATCTGTAGCATTTTTCACTATGAGTTTGTGTTGAAGGGAGACCGTAAACCTAACCCATCCTAACCTAACCCGTACTAACCTAACCCATCTCAATCTCATCCTATTCTAAACTAGCCTAACCTAACCTAGTTTTTATCATTTCTCAGTGTTTCATACGTATGTTAGGATTTTTTTCATTGTTTTATTCGTTATACATATCAATTCACTCTACATGGTTCTATTTTACGTGTTTTTTTTTATATCGCACACTATGTACAGACATAAACACTTTTGTACGCATATAAAGGGTCGGTATCGGCACCATCGCCGGCACCAGTGCCGGAAGCATATCGATACATAAACACATTTACACTAATACACAGGCTCTTTCACCATCTGTAACACTTTACTTCTGATCTGTGATTTCTAATAAAACTAATACCCTCCCTTTTGTTACGAGATACTTAATGTGGTTCAGTTTTTACGTCATGTTAGGTTAAAAGATCTAGTCATTCTCTCCTAACCTTACCAATAATTATAGATTTTTTATCCAACTTTCGATCTTACGTATCATATTCAGTCATTGACTTGTGTCTTATACATATATGAATTTCTCCCCCTGGACTGTATTTTTAATCTATCATTAACAGTTTGAATACACTCCTTCAATTTTGATCTAGCAAATTTCATCCAATTTTCATATGTAAGTTACATCGTTTGTTTGGTTGTTATGGGTATTTTCTTATGATTCTTGATTTTTTTTACACAATTCTACATCACTTTTACATGTTATTCATACCCATCAAAACCTAACCTAACCTAATTTTATGTATGGTATTCAGTCATTGATATACACATATGTAGCCCTCCACACGACTCTAAATATCACTTAAACATGTATGTTATTCATTTCGTTATTTTTTTTATTCACTCTCGACCCATATTAGTTATCAGAGAGGCCTCATTTTCAAACTTAGTTGGTTAGAATGTTACTAGTAATTCATATAGTTATCCAGTTTCACACAAGCGATCACTTCGTCTCACACAAGGTCTACCATATTTACTTCAATATCTCCTAGCACTACATCCTTTGACGACTTGCACCTCTGATTTGCCGTTTCTTTTCAATAATTTTCATACTCTTGACGATGACTTCGCTCCAGATGTCGCCACAAATAAGTTGTTGCTCTATCTTTATTCAAATTTATTTCCCTTCTGTGCAGATTACACACCCTTGCCCTCACCCCATTTCTATTGGAAAATCGCCAACTCAAGCTATTCAACATTCTTCCAGAACAGGATCACAATGACGACGGAGCAAGATTTGATCCGACTCTGATTTTATATCCTATCAATCTGTATCACTTCTATATCATGTACCCCGAATTAGGTTTATGGCGTCATTTCACTCCTTGAATTATTTTCCTTCTACTGATTTCGACAATTCAATGTTACCTCCGACTGTCTGAGTTGATCTATTTTTTATTGCAATTTATTGCTTAACCTCTGAGTTTTAGGATAATAGGAACCTTTGATTAGGGATATACATGGTTTCATTAGTACTAATTAGTATTAATCACAGATCTTGATATCTTCATCAATGCCATCTTCCTTGTTTTTTTACTTGAAACAACATGGTCCGTACGTACATCCATACATACCCATCATCACTATGTTTCAGTTCCCTCTCAAAATCCTTTCTTCTCCAATTCAAAGTAATGCCGATCTTCATCCGAAAGAAATTGTGACACAAGATCCAAATTGTATTTTGTTCCTAGGTAAAATTTATTTTCCACTTCCTCAGCTGTATTACATTTGTGAAGGTTTTCTGCTTGGATCACACCGATTTCGAGTTTTACCTTCTTATTTTCTTAGAACTCTGTTACATACGACTGAAATGTATCGAAATCAGTAACCCAAATCCTGCTTAATTTATTCTTCATCCATGTATGATAATTTCCCCCGCTCATATGATTCTTGTTCTACGCATTTATAGAAAAGTGTTATTTTCAACAGTGCTAAATATTTGTTCGAACCAAGTCATGTCATCTTCGGATTTTTTTTCATCCAACACACGTAATCAAATTTTTGAGACGTGAACATTCATTTTGTTTATTCTAAGACAACACGTACGTCTCCATTTGATCTCAACGTAACATTGACTCCAATCTCGGTATAAAGCCAGCTATTATAACGCGATCTCATTTGTTTTTGGCAAAGCATTAGGCCTAACGTTGCTCACCAAGGTTATCAACTGTGTATGTATGTTCATGTGTATTTTCAAGCGTATGTACGTGGTACATGTTGTAAAAAAATGAATAACAAAATTTAAAATTCAAAATTTCAATAAAATTTCAAAATTTTCGAGGGATAACAGAACCAAATCGGTATATTGCTGTTATAAATTGGCTATTTAAGTAAGGTCCGGGCCTCAATAACTGTGAAATTTTATTGAAATTTAGAACTTCAAATTTTGTTTTTCATTTTTTAAGTCATGTAACATTTACAAACGCTTGAACTTACACATGAACATACAACACAGTTGATGACCTAGGTGAGCAGCGTTAGGCATAATGTTTTACAAAAAAAAAATAGCACGCCGAGATTGGAGTCAGTATTACGTTGATATGAAGTGGAGATGTACGGGTCGTCTTGAAATAAACAAAAGGAATGTTCACGTCTCAAAAGTTTGTTAACGTGTGTTGGATGAAAAAATCTCCGAAGATGGTATGGCTTGGTTCGAACAAATATTTAGTAATGTTGAAAATAACACTTTTCTTACAAATGCATTGAACAAGAATCATATGAGTGGGGGAAATTATTTATATATGGATGAAGGATAAATTAGGTAGGATTTGGGTAACTGATTTCGATACACTTCAGGTGTATGTAACAGAGTTCAAAGAAAATAAGAAGGTAAAGCTCGAAATTGATATGATCCGAGCAGAAAACCTTCACAAGTGTAATAAAGCTGAGGTAATGAAAAAAATATTTTACCTAAGAACAAAAGAAAATCTGGATCGTATGCAATAATTTCTTTGGGATGGAGATCGGCATTACTTTGAATTGGAGAATATTTGATTAATTAAAGATCACGAAGAAGCAATACATTTATGGACTTACGGGAATGGAACAGCATTTCGTATTCGTATTAAAGAAATGATGGAATATATGAAGGATTTTGAGAGAAAACTAAAACATAGGGATGATGGGTATGGTTGGATTTGAGAACAATGCTGTTTCAAATCAACAAACGAGGTAGATGACATTGATGAAGATATCAAGATCTGTAATTCATACTAATAAATACTAATGAACCATGCAAATCCTTAATCAAATTTTTCTATTATCCTAAAACTCGAAGGTTGAGCAATGAATTGCAATAAAAAATACATCAACTCTGACAGTCGGAGGTAACATCGAATTGTCGAAATCGGTAGAAAAATATATTTCAAGGAATGAAACGACGTCGTAAACCTAACTCTGGGTAAATGATCTAGATGTGATACAGATTGATAGGATATAAAATCAGAGTTGAATCAAATCTTGCTCAGTTGTCATTTGGATCCTGTTCTGGAAGAATGATGAATAGCTTGAGTTGGCAATTTTTTAATAAAAATGGGGTGGGGGCGGGGGTGGGAAATCTGTGCAGAAGGGAAATAAATATGAATAAAGATAAATCAACGAGTAATTTGTGTCAACATCTGAAACGAAGTCATCTTCATGAGTATGAAAAATATAAGAAAGAAAAGGCAAATTAGAGGTGCAAGTCGTCAAAGGATGTAGTGCTAGGAGATATTGAAGTAAATGTGGTAGACCTGGTGTGAGACGAAGACTTGGTTTGTGTGAAACTGGATACAAATATGAATTACTCGTAACATTCTAACCAACTAAGTTTGAAAATGAGGCCTCTCTGATAACTAATATGGGTCGAGAGTGAATAAAAAAATAACGAAATGAATAACATACATGTTCAAGTGATATTTAGAGTCGTGTGAAAGGCTTCATATGTGTATATCAATGACTGAATACCATACATAAAATTAGGTGAGGTTAAGTTTTGATGGGTATGAATAACATGTAAAAGTGATGTAGAATTGTGTCAAGAAAATCAAGAATCATAAGAAAATACCCATAACAACCAAACAAACGATGTAACTTACATTTGAAAATTGGATGAAATTTGCTAGATCAAAATTGAAGGAGTGTATTCAAACTGTAAATGATAGATTAAAAATACAGTCCAAGTGGAGAAATTCATATAAGTATATGACACAAGTCAATGACTGAATATTATACGTAAGATCGAAAATTGGATAAAAAAATTATAATTATTGGTAAGGTTAGGAGAGAATGACTAGATCTTTTAACCTAACATGACGTAAAAACTGAACCACCTTAAATATCTTGTAACTGTAGAAAGGGTATTAGTTTTATTAGAAATCACAGACCAGAAGTAAAATTTTGCAGATGGTGAACGAGCCTGTGTATTAGTGCAAATGTGAGTATGTTTCGATATACTTCTGACACTGGTGCCGGCAACTGTGCCGATATCAACCCTTCATATGCGTACAAAAGAATTTATGTCTGTACATAGTGTGTGATATTTAAAAAACTGCGTAAAATAGAGCCATGTGGAGGGATTTGATATGTTTAACGAATAAATTTATGAAAAAATACCTAACATGGGTATGAAAAACTTGAAAACTATAAAATACTTGATTAGGTTAGGCTGGGTTAGGTTAGGATGGGATTAGGATGGATTAGGTTAGGATAGGGTAGATTTACAGTCTCCCTACATTACAAATCTATAACAAAAATGCTACAGATGTTGACCGAGTCTGTATATGCATACAAAGATGTGTGCATGTGGCTACATGGTGCCGGGGCCACCCTGAAAATGGCTACATGGTGTCGGCAACGGTGCCAGTACCAACCCTGTAAAAGACTACATGTTGCCGGCAACGGTGCCGGCATCGTCCCTGTGTAAAGTAAACATAAATATGAGTAGGATTTGTTCTCGTTCAGTGAACGGTGTGCTTTCGTTGTGCAAGGATATCGTCAAGTGTGATATGGAAATATTTTGACGAGAAGGATAACACGGGGGCATGTGGTTTTTGCACTGCGGAGATAAAATTAAGCAAATCAAATCCCACGTTCGGGCTTTGGCGTCATCTCAAACGACGTCATTATCTTGCGTATTATATTATTAAAAATGAACGAGAAAATACAACCTCTAAGGATGCAGAGAGCGTATTTATAGAACATAATGATTCGGACCTGGGTTTTCTAAATAACGAGATAGAAAGGGATCAACAGTGTGCAAGCGGGAAAAAAGTTCGGTGCCACTAACACAAACGTAGTATGAATGAAGATTGGGTGAAAATGGCTTAATCGAGTTAGGTGGGAGAAGACCAAAATCTTAGACAATATGGAAAGTACTGAAAATGTGGGTAAAACATGTGATACGTTAAGTGAAATTGAACCCAGTAGCAGTGATATTGAATCGTGTGATATTGATAACAAGAAAACATTATGTAAAGAAAAACTGATTCAACTGAAACGAACCGAATTATCAAATGGGATAATAAAACGGTATCATGTATAAAAAGTATAAAATTGTAGAATAAATCAAATGTGTACCTGACTTTGAATCAAAATTGATTAAAATGAAATATGAAGAGAGATAAGCATGTCACAAACAATTGTGTGGTAGGAGAATTTGGTATATTTGGGATATCTGCGGAAATATACTGAATGGGAATGTCGATGCCAGCAAAAAAAATGAAAAGATTCGATGTCATAAACATGTACCAATAATTAAAAAATTGGCGTCGAGAAAAAAACTCTGAAGTCTATAAACAAGCTTTTGATTACACGGGAAGGTATTGAAGTGATGAATACAATACTCCCAAAGGTATCTATCTCTCTAAAATGTGTATTAAGGGCAGCAGTCTAGAACCTAATAGATCGGAGAAGAAAGCACACCCAGATGATAAATCCTACACCATATGATGAGCCGACACCTCCGGCCGAGAAATGATGCTTATCACCGATAAAGAGGCCGTCGAGTGCCTCTGATACTGTCGATCAAGATAAGACCAGAAGGGTAGTCGAAGTCATTACATATGCTTCGTACAGTTGCTCCCATCGATTTTTGAAATGAATAGTTATGTTCTTGCATAAATGATAAACCCATGTAATTCCCTAATAAATACGTGTTGTAAATATATAATAAATAAAATATAACTTATTAATGTTTGTTTGTACAATCCTAAATATAACTCGAATACCTAGCAATGAATTGCAGTTATACAACATGGGTTGCAATGATTTGCAATACAACGCCTCCTGCCTTACATTGAAAATGCGATAAATACCCTGCAATTGAAATTGCACTCGGTTACCTTAGGTATCGTAGATATAAACAAATATATCTCATCAGCTCCTAACAGAAAGCGGACTAATTCTGTAATGGAATATATACGGGGAGCGATTAATGGTGCCGTAATCTGACGTGTAGAAATGAAATATTGCGATTAGAGGGCGGTGTCGAGTGGAGGGGTCTCGAGATAACGTCTGAGTCGATGACAGTGACTGATGAAGTTCTACTACCGCTGAGTTAGCGATGCAGTGGCACCGTGATACTGCCACTCGACTGCTGCCTACACTGCCTGCGATGACAGTGTCCTACTTTATAAAAATGACCGAATGGTTTACCCACTCCAAATGGGATTCTACGTGCTTGAAAAAAACTAAAGCAAAAGTCTACCGCTTCTTTTATGACACACTGAAACCCAAATACGGTGACAACATCTTGCTCATCTACTCGGACACGGACTCGCTGCTGCTCCAGTTCAAAGGTGTGGCAGACATTGAGACGAAAATGCGTAACCCTCCTCTGGCTAAATGCATAGACATCTCCAACTCCCCAAAAATCATCAGAAGTATGATGAAACAGAGAAAGGATAGCTGGGACTACTGAAAAGCGAGACAGCCAACGACTACCCGAGTGAAATCATTTGCTGGCAACCAAAGTGTTTCAGTATGTTACTCGAGTCCGACGCCACAAAATCAGCTGCAAATGGTGTCAATTACCAGACACAAGCCAAAATCAGACATGAACAATACAGAGACATCCATAACCAGAAAACATACACACTCTTCGAGACCATACGCAAGATTCGCGCACAAGCATGCCAGCTTCAAACTGTACGCACTATTAAAATTTGCCTCAGTAAGAATGACAAAATGCGCTACTATGTTGACGCGTGCACAACTCTTGCCTATGGGCATCCAGACATTCCCAAAAAATCCATTGAAATCGAACCTACCGTCACTAAAAAGAGGAAGCGTTTTGTCGTGGATGATGATGTCGATGTAAACACGGATTTAACTTGGAAGAGACGTAAGCCTAGGGAAGCCGTCTTTGGCGAGTAAACTCTCGTGAATTAAGCAAATACAGCCATGTCGTCAGGTTTTATACTCTTAATGAACCTAAGATGTTGTAACTATGTAAATATTCCTATGATGATATACCCCTGCAACCGCTCATAATATGATGAAAATAGATTGATGTAAATGTTCCTAAGATGTTGTAACCATGCCACTATGTAACTATGTAATAAATAAATAAATAAAAACTCAAACATATATGTTTTATTGTCCACAGTCATTCGAATTGAAAATACGTGAACGTATAAATGCATCGCCTTCTATTTGTATCATAAATAACGATGTGTACTGACGTAACTGCAAAAATGTATACATACAATAGGAAAAAATCCACTATTATTTGTTGATAAAAATGGTCCTAATATGTTGATGTAAATGTCCCTATATATATACATATATA
>SDVV010035894.1:0-11006 GCA_016164225.1 Gammarus roeselii
TCTTTGTTAGCACGGGAGGAGGGTGGACGGACTTCACTCTTTGTTAGCACGGGAGGAGGGTGGACGGACTTCACTCTTTGTTAGCACGGGAGGAGGGTAGACGGACTTCACTCTTTGTTAGCACGGGAGGAGGGTGGACGGACTTCACTCTTTGTTAGCACGGGAGGAGGGTGGACGGACTTCACTCTTTGTTAGCACGGGAGGAGGGTGGACGACCTTCACTCAACTTAATTGTATTTAACTCACAACGCACCATCTCTGTTTTGTCTTTTTACTCGCTTTCAATTACAAGCCTCCTGGTTCGTGCAATATTCAACCTTATTATATCATCATAACTGCTTCATAATATTAATCGTACACATTTGACATGTAGCTGCCCCGTTTATGTGTTCATATTTTATAATTCAAATAATATGAAAAAATATCGTTTATTTATTCGAACCTTCAAGTCAATTAACGACCTGATAACTTAGAAGCTCGTGACATTTCTTGGGTGCCTGGTATCAAGATCTAGAAAATATATTTGCATACAAAATGTATTGATATTCATCAACTAGTTATATGAAAGAACTGAAAAAATCTTTAATCATCAAAAATATTTTCCGGGTATAGTGCATCAATTTGACAAACGATTGAAACTGGTTTTTGAGCAATAGTAATTAGTGCAAATAAGATGAAGAAGTAAAATTCAAACTCTTGTAAGTTAATATTTAATTTTTTAGAAATGCGCTGTTTTACTCTCGATGCCAACCTATTTTGGCCATCATTGACAACATCTTCTGATCTTAATCATCTTTTCGATATCATAACCCCTCATTATTCTCTCCCACAATTCTCTCACCTACCTTGTCCTCTCCTTACCATCCTTTCCTCTATCGTATACTCTCATAGCTATGCCCTCATCTAGATTGTTCTCGCCTGCAATCCTCTCTCTATCTCTTACTCTCCACACTACGCAAACATTTTTTTTTCTGCTCGGCCTCTATTTTTTACTCTCTCACTCTTCTCTATCTCTACTAAATTTATCTTCGTCATTCTCTCCTCTCACCAATCTTCCTTCCCCATCATTCTGATTCCTGTTAAGTCTTTCCCAGTTTGCGTTTGTAACAGAATATGCTCAAACTTGGCGGCCATCCACTTCCGGGCTTTTAACATCCCACCTCCAGCCAACTAGGCCAACAATTTCTGATGTAAAATTGATCTTGGGGGTCAAAGTTGGTGGCAACTTGGCAAGTCTCGGCAAGTCTTGTTAAGTCTTGGGTCACGGGACCTAATTAGACGACCTGGTGATGCCGGGGGCAAGGGAGATGGAAGGAAGGGAGGTCAGTGGGTGCAAGGGGGCTAGGAAATGAGGGGCAGAGATGTGTTGCGAGGGTAGAATGCCCTCCGGTGACTAGATGAAGGCCCCGCAAGGCTGAGGCAAGGGAGTTAATAAGGCTTAACATTGGAGAGAATAATGTTAAGAATTTCTCCCATGACAAGGCTGACGGAAATTGAGATAATCAGAAAACGTAGAAAAGGTTATACTGGTGGTACAATCGTGATACTGGAGATGGCAGAGAGTACGGAAATTTTCATTGATCCCTTTACCATGTTTTATTGTCATTTTCAGAGAACCACCTATTTGGCACAAATTGATCCCATCTCCTTGCTGAGACCTAAAGTTTCTCATTAGTTTCAGTAATATATACTTTGCAAAAATCAATATGGACTCTGCATCATATCCATATGTTAGTGTCATGTCTACGTGTGTAATATGTTCTATTTATATTCTGAGGCTCTTTGCTCCGTTAATTTGATCTGACAATGTAATTTTAATTGGAAAAACGACCAATGGCAAACAACCTGATCATAATTGAACGGATGTTGTTCAATCGAAGGCAACTATGGTAAAGAGACGCTCGGGTCTGACCACAATAGCTTCAATGACACGATCTCGTCCCAGGCTGTGTCGGCGGACGGAAGTGACGTAATCTCGAGTGTACATGCGTGTATACGTGATGTGTAGATGTGAGATGGAATGGGTCAGGGAAAGATAGAAGTCCAGTCAGTGTTAACTAGACCTTGACCCCTCCAGGTCAATATTACGTGCTTGCTCACGTACACTCAACGGAATAAACAACTTATTACCCTGCTGTATTTAAGATGTGTAATTCAATATATCACCTATAGACAACGCGTGTTCCATTGGAAATCCTCTGCCTAGAATATCAAACGATACAACACTCGGTAAGGGTGATGTGGAAGCTACTCAAATTAGATGGGTGCTGAAAGCCAACACCAAGAAGAAGGTTTCACAACTGTCTATGCAGACCCCTGCCAAAAACCGTATGTCTAACGAGGGGCAGGAACAAACACCAACCGTGAAGTATTGGCCACTGTTCAGGAGAGCTCCAAACAGAAATTCTCAAAGCTGCTAACCCAGGCTCCTCCAATTTGTTTCCACCGCCAGATGATCTTGTCTCGGCCGGAGATTGCGGAACCGGTGTTTGCATTACGAAGTGACAACGAGCGCGCATGAACTGAAAAATACTCCAAGCTAAGTTACGGGCCTTTCTTAGCGAAAAACTGAAGAGCTGCAACGTAGTCACCACTACAATCGATGAACGCCTCTCATAACTCGAGGCTTCCTCTAGTTACACTAAGCAAGTTCTTCCACCTCCGATGATGACTTCAACGACTTTCCGCTACAAAACCAACCTCACCGAAACCTATGAATTACATCAGGAAAGAATTAGTTTTCCCGATTTGATTAGCAGCACATATTGTTCATAAGCGGCCCTAACTTTCCTGAACATTTGAAAATGACATTCAATACCAGAAACATACGGGGCATTTGTTCATATATTTAACGGGATGAACTATGCTCCGTTACTGGCCGACCAGTTTTAAACTCCCCTACCAGCGGTGAAGGAATCTTTGCCATCTGAGTAGAGACAAAACGTCTGATCGACACTTTACTCTACAAGACCAGCCAGCAGTCGTGGAGAGAAGTGGTGGCGTGATTGTGGTGCGATCTGATCTTCTCCAAGAGTTCACGTTGGTTTTACATAAAAAAAAACTGCAGATAGAACAAGCTGATGAGTTCAACATCGGACTTGAACAAACCGAGGACATTGTGGACGAAGCAAAAATTGCAGAGCTCACAACACTGAAAAATCAAAGGGCATCCTGCCAGAAATCAGCTGGCCTTTCCTTGACTCAAAAACAAAAGTTTGTCCGATAAGTTTGTTTTATGCGCCAAAGTACGGGCACACAAAAAAATATTTGTCCCGGAAGAAAAAGGCCCAAACCTTGATTCATTCTCCCTAGTTTACCCTTCCATTCAGGGAAAAAAAGTAAACATCATTTCCTTCCCCCTTCCTTATTACACTCATAGAGAGCAGTGCATGCAGTTCATCTCCCTCAATAACTTCATCCACTGTGATGAAATCACTCGCACAACAAATAGATGGTAAACAGGGAAGAGTTCGCTAACAAGGGATGCAGCTTCTAACCGACGCCGTGAAAATTGATAGGAGTAAGTACCTCTGTACAAAAAATACCCATACCAACAGAGACAAAATAACCGTTGAACTAAGTCTGTTCTTTAATTTCATCAAACAAATTTTATACACTCCTGGCTACACCCCTATATCTAACATAAGCGCTTTCCAGCTGGCTGGCTTGGTGAAACAGTACGCCGTCACTGATATTTCTTTAGAAAAATGGGCGGAATCCCGATACTCTCGATCCAACGCAAACCAGATTACCATCCCAGAAATTATAACACTGGAATTCATTGTAATTCCCGGTGAGCAAGGGGAAAACGAGAACTTACTCGAATGCGATATGATTTACGATGTGCAGTAGATGCCTGAAGAACGGCCACATACTCAATCACTGCAAACCAGATACTTACTACTTAACGCGTAAGGAAAGATGAATGCAAAGCCCCAACCTAAGGGCTCATAACGCATCGATCAAAAATAAATAACTGCCAAACATAATGACCACAAAGTAACAATGAAAACAAGCCGTTTAAATCTGTGAAGACAAAATTTCAACTTACCTTGATTATGACAAAGCAGTGATCCGTTGATGATACCCATACATCGTCGTCACAATTTGCGAACTCGACCACGCCATCCTCTGTTAGCAGCAACACTATCTCACCCAGCCAATCGACCACGCTTGTTATTGAGGTGAATCGAACACGACCACGCCATCCTCTCCTAGCAGCAACAATATTTCACCCAGCCAATAGACCGCCCCCACTATTGAGGTGAATTGAACACGACCACGCCATCCTCTCTTAGCAGCAACACTATCTCACCCAGCCAATAAACCACCCCCGTTATTGAGATAAATTGAACACGACCACGCCATCCTCTCCTAGCAGCAACATTATCTCACCCAACCAATAGACCACCCCCGTTATTGAGGTGAATCAAACACGACCACGTCATCCTCTCCTAGCAGCAACACTATCTCACCTAGCCAATCAGCCACCCTCGTTATTGAGGTGAATTGAACACGACCACGCCATCTTCTCCTAGCAGCAACAATATCTCACCAAGTCAATAGACCACCCCTTTATTGAGGTGAATTGAATACGACCACGCCATCCTCTTCTAGCAGCAACAATATCTCACCAAGCCAATAGACCACCCCCGTTATTGAGGTGAATGGCTACAGTAACGAGCTTATCGTTGACCAAGCGGAATCCGCCAGAGAGGCTGTCCCTCAGTTGACCACTCAACGAGCTATACCACAAAAATGATACGCATTTAACTGCTATGATAATCGCAAACCGATGTATTTCCAAGATAAGAGTAATACCTTTGTTTACATGCTCTATAACGACAGAAAACCCCAACTGACTAGAGAGATTCCAGTATGAAGCCAGAATCTATCAACTCAACGCGAAGTCACCGACTATCTGGGATATTGATGACTGAACGGCTTCCTCTATTGCCATCTCCTGTACTCTTGTAGTTACCTGTATCATTTTTAAATGCTATTTACTTTTACAACTTTCCCTTCCTTGATTCGTCACCGGAGATATAACACAGATACATGATGGTAAATACATGATGCTTTCTTAGACGTTCCACTCCAAAACTAATATCTCTTTTGTAAAAAAAAAAGCTATGCGGCCTGTTGTCATAATCTAACAGTTGTAAACATCACAGTGTACTTCGTTAAATTGATAAGAGAGCGCAGAAACAAGGATATGCTTAGAAAACTACGTGTAAATATTATATTTGCGGTAAAGTATTGGTCCTGAATGCACCGGCGGGCACATGTACCACAACTGTAAGTTCTAAATAATTGGGAAGCCTACATCGACTTTTGCTGGGGTATCGGAGGGGATGGGCACCTTAATCTATTATATTCAAATAGGAAAAACTACCGGCGTAGATTACAACCTATTGGGGAATTCACTGGGACTGGGGTGACGTCAGAACTTGATTCCTGCAAGTTTCAGGGGGCTTCAAAGGGGCGACAGAAGATTATTAGGATCATCTACCCCTAAAGTGGCTGTGTTGATACGGGGGTGAGCTATTGAGTAGCTGGAGGGTGTAAGGTTGTGAGACACTGAAGGGAGTGATGAGGTACGGAGCCATGGGTATGGAAACGAAGAGAGGTATGTATGAATGGATAGTGGTTTTGTATGAGAAGTGAGGAGTGAGAGGGATGGAGATAAGTTGGATGAACGTATTAGTATCTACATGACAGGAATGACGTGGATTGCATCAATTGTACGAATCGGACGAGATGATGGAAGTGATCCTCTCTGTCAGGGAAGGTACGCGAATTCTGAGATGACAATGGAGGAAGTGAGATTTGGGTAAAAAATAAAATGAATCCAGAAGTGTGTGTAGAGATGGAGTGAAGATCTTGGTAAATAACAGATGGATAAGTGTTTTGCAAGAAGGATTGTGAATAGATGAGTCTGACCGGCCCTTTTGGATGATTTGAGAGACTGACTGGTCTGGCACCTATGATGTGATTGGGTAAAGCAGGAATAGCTGTATGGCTCTGTAGCTGAGATCGGTCTCAACGATTACTCATATCTCAAAGCTAATGCATACTCATGTATGGGAACGGGTGAAGAGATTATCATGCAATCCAGCACCCCCAGCTTGAGGAGGCGGTTGTGTCTATAGGCAGTAATAAAAATATAAAATTTATATGTAATTTTTTTGAGTATGGGGTCTGATAAAAGCCATATCTGGCTTACAGAAGGCGTCGCAGAAACGTTACGCAAGAAATGGGTAAGGCCTAGAATGCGTGTGGGCAATAATATCAAGAGGCAATAGATTTTACTTCCGGCATTAAGAGGAAAAGAGTCGGGCATTGGGTTCAGAATGTAGATTTATTTACAATACCTAGCGCATAGACCAATAAATATTTGATGGTGTAATTATGAACATAAATGTGCTTTTTTAAAGGCGATATTGGAGACCTTTTGTTCGAAGCTGTTCTCGGCGGGCAACAATTTTATAATCATCATCGTCATTCTCCCCTTTTGGGCATAAACTTTGTCAGGATCCCCGGAATCAATCACTATCAAAAACATAATCTTTGGGTTGTAAAATTATATTTGCCAATAACATGGATACCATTGCACGATCATATCGCCTTTCAATGACCAAGTCATTTACAACTTTCGGTTTCTCGGCCCGTGGTCCATCATTCCACTGGGGTGAGAAGCCATGCTCTCCTCGTTCAAGAGGCATCGGCCAACATATTTCCAACCTTGCAGGGGTGTTAGGAGCAATGTTGTCATGGTTCCATAGCAGTCCCGTCTCTGCAACGCTACTGCTCCATGTTCCTTTTGTTGGGCACTTCTATCGACTCCATCAGAGCTGCGGTTCACTCCTGCGTCGTCTTTCCCTCCTTCTCTGGTCCCTATAAAAGAATCATATCGACACTTTGGTCGTTTTTTTACGAGGAGGCGGCATATTTCCCTGGAGGCCTAAGGCCATTAGGGCTGTGGACGTCACTGGCCTACGCCTAACCTTGTTGCTGCTGCCACGGCCTATTACTGCCAAGAAGCACACCAAACTCAACAAAGACTGGCTTATCCAGCGAAGACTACGGAATTACATTGCAGTTTGTGTTTTGCTATGCAGTTCTTTAGTTACACGAAATGGAGGAAAATTGAGAAGGTTTGTACGGGGGGGGAGTAAGTGAAGAAGAAGTTGTTTCTGATGGTGAGGAATAAATGGGGGAGGAGAGGGGTGGAATAGAGAAGGAGGAGGGGAGGAAAGGGAAAGGAAAGGTGTCTGGACTTTGTCTGTTTACCGTCGTAGTTACTCGGGGTCGTTCCACGATAAAGCCCGGGATAAAAGACCCCGAATAGAGTTTTTATGTCGTTTTCTTCACGCTCTCAACATCTTCACCGTGGCGGCGAAAGTTTGAAGCACCACTGGCTTAGTAACAGAAATGAAACAGCCTTTGAAAGGCCCTTCAATGTATGAATTGCGTTGTTTATGTTCCCGGATTTGAGTCATTTTATATTTTATTCTCTACAGTGAACTGTGACCATTGGCAAATAAAAGGGCACAGATATAAATATTGCGATAAAACTTTTCCCCTAATTCCAGCCCGGATTCAGGAACAGTAACACGGATGCTTATGACCAAATGCAGTGGCGCAATCGTGTTGTGGTAAACATTTTTGTGGTTATTGAAATCGTCTCATTATCGTGGTCCAAAAACCTCTTAGTTGGTCGTTAATCGTGGTTCATGGACGCCTAACCTAAACATACCGTGCGCCAGGACCTAACTGATGTCGTTGTAATCGTGGTTCATAGACGTCAAGTACAGACTGACCGTGCCCTAGATTCTGACTGATGTCGTCGTAACTGATACTTAACTGAACAGGTCTAACTGATATTCGATTCTGCCACGAGTGTCATGACAAAGAAAACTTCCCTTGCGATGTAGATTTGTGCAACGTAGATATTCGATTTTGAGATATCACCTCGTGAAGTTGAAGGTTTGTGACACCATAAATGTTACTCATGAGACAATATGAAGAAAAACAATTTAAGACGTCCCAAGCATTCAAGATCAAAAGTCGATTAAAAAATATGTTGTCCGATCATTCATGAATTTTACTGTATCACCATTTAGCAAATATCGACATTAAAACCAAGGTACTATCGGTAACAAAGATACAGACCTTATTTTTAATCTCGAGTTTTGTTTACGACATCCCTGCACCGATATTGTATGGTTTTGCAGTATGGATTTCCTCCAGACGTTTGGCTGTAAACATACAACCATACAAACTTACCTAACTACATACAATTTGATTTATATGAAGTTTATATAAAATGCGGAATTAAAAATAAGGTCTCTATTTATGTAACCGATAGTACTTTACCTTGACACTGGGTCTTTCATTTATTCTCGATATGTGTGTACATAAACTGAATTGCAGCTAAAGAAGAGAATCGGGAATCCTTTATAGGCAATGTCGACGGATGGGTCCAAACTTTCTTGAATGGACATTTTCTTATGATCGCGTGCTCTCTCAGGCTGCATTGGTAGAATAATATCTCCAGTAGCAAGCTCTTTAAAAATGCATACCTGACTGGTTTATAGACTTAAACTTATACGTGAAATTGATCAAAAGAGATTGAATTTCTGTGTTGCTGAAATGTGCCTATTCCCATCGGTGTAAAAAAACTACTTCTGGTTACGTATTATTTTACGAGTTGTGTGAATTTAGGTTACAGAAAATACAATACCGCGACAACAGAATTCCAACCAAATGGAAGATCACCTACACTCGAATCAAGGGTAAAATTGTGAACTCTTCTTACGTGATTTAGGTTCGGGTTGGGTTGCTATTTTTAGCAGCCATGCAACAGGTAGGGCCACAACTAGCAGGGAGGAGGTAAACCAGCAGGAATGGCTACCAGGAGGACTACCAGTATTATCGTTTACCAAGTATAGGAATGACTACCAGAAGGACCACCTGTATTATCTTTTAACCAGTAGGAATGACTATCAGAAGGACTTCCAGTATTATCTTTTACTCAGTAGGAATGACTACCAGAAGGACTACCAGTATTATCTTTTACCCAGTATAGGAATGACTACCAGAAGGACCACCTGTATTATCTTTTAACCAGTAGGAATGACTACCAGAAGGACTACCAGTATTATCTTTTACCCAGTATAGGAATGACTACCAGAAGGACCACCAGTATTATCTTTTAACCAGTAGGAATGACTACCAGAAGGACTTCCAGTATTATCTTTTACTCAGTAGGAATGACTTCCAGAAGGACTACCAGTATTAACTTTCCCTAAATACTGGAGGTAGTTGTTATGTCGATACACGTTAGATAGATTTTTAGTAACAATTCACCACATTTATTTTTCCAAGGTTAGAAACTTGGTTTTTACTCGTATCGAAATTCTGAAACACCACTGGTGGTACACAAACATTTTAAGGTAATATAGTTTTGGTAAATATGTTAAAAAAATCCATTTGGTAATCGAAATATCGAAATATCACATATTGAATTGATGGGGTAAGCACAGGCTTATTGCGATCAATAGGGGCATATCACGCACAAGTCTACGTGTACACGAAAAATAGCCATCTGGCGCTCCATGCTGCACATACTACAGTTACTAAGTGATTCTATGCGTAATACGTACCTTTCTATGAGTATGGTGTTGAAATCTTTGTATTTTACGCTCTAGGTAAATTAGTGAGGAAATTTTTATCTTTGGGTATTGACTGATTCCAAGATGAATAATAATTCAGTAACCTGCAGTTCCTGTGTTCTATAGTAACAAAGAGCGCTGGTTCTGATATGCTGAAGTTTGCTTAGAGAAATGATGTATTCGGAAAGTAGAATAATACATTTTGAATATATAGTAGCAAACGTCAGGGCCCTCGGATTTCCCGTACATTATGCGAATGCATAATTTATTACTATTTTTTTTTTGTTAACATCGTCTGACTAAAATATGTCAACAGCGCAACAACAAAAACACTACCCAAAACATATTGATGACGGGTTTGTATTAGTGATTTATATTCACGAAGGCCTGGGCTGATGCATACAGATGGCGTGATTAGCATAGGAAGCCCACGATCAGCGTGGTCGCGTTGTCCCTGTTGGGGAGCCACCGCGATACCTTGTTAGTGAACATCCTTTGAACGGTCACGACTGAACGCTGGAGAAGCGAGGTTTCCAACTCACCGCTGAGCGTGCGAAGTCATAATCAAAGTTATTGATCTTTGAATGATCAGACGATGGTGGTATGAGGTTCCAATCTCATAACGTGGAACGAGCATGGATCCAGATCGCTGCTTCCTGGATGATCGACTGGTGGTGGGACAAGGTTCCAATCTCACAACTCGGCGTGACACGAATAGAATATAACATCAGATTTTTAAAGAGGTTTACATTGAGTGCTTCAGTCTGATTGGATAGCGGAATTTGAGTCTTGCTGTCTTCCAAGGACATATTTGTTCATAGCGTAACTTATTCATGAAAAGCTATTCTTAGTGCAGAAAAAATCGAACAAATTTTAGTGACCATCGGTTTGAAACAGCTGTTGGGATACTCTGCACATTTTTTTCAATTTTATGGATAGCACGCATTGAGCATTTCAAAGCAGATGCCCGGCTCGCAAATGTTTAGTCTGGCCATGCCTTTCACGCCTACCTCGTCTTCAATGGAACAATGACTATCGGTACTGATTGCACTTAAAACCAGGACGATATCTAGACTAGACTGTTCGTGCGATCACTTGATTTGATCGTGCACATCAACGTGACTGCTGGTGCAATGACGAGACTAGCTCGTGCACATCAACGTGACTGCCAGTGCAATGACGAGACTAGCTCGTGCACATCAACGTGACTGCTGGTGCAATGACGAGACTAGCTCGTGCACATCAACGTGACTGCTGGTGCAATGACGAGACTAGCTCGTGCACATCAACGTGACTGCCAGTGCAATGACGAGACTAGCTCGTGCACAT
>SDVV010035895.1:0-11006 GCA_016164225.1 Gammarus roeselii
ATGTATTTGTGATTTTCCTGCCCCTTGTACTAGTTTCTTTCCAACGTTTCGTATTCGTGTTTAATACCTCAAATAGACGATTCCTGTAAGTTCGTTGGTGATAATACTGCAAATTATATCTTGCTCCATGGAATTCGAAATGGCGGCCTAGTAGAGATGAGCTGTGTCAAAACTTTGTTTCCGTTTTCGCTATTCAAATACTGGATTTGATAATAAAGTTCCATGTGTTATGCTTAGGAATTGAAAACAAATTACCAGACGATGGGAATAAATCCTTTTTTTAAATAATATTTACTATAACCTGCCCTATTCATGATATCTTACAGATATCTTACAGATATCTTACAGATATCTTACAGATATCTTACAGATATCTTACAGATTCCACCAAGATAAATCCTACTCTACAGGAAATTCATATTAAGAACAGATCTCTCCTCAATCAATGAATATTGACACCGCCGTAATATCGCTACCATCACCATCATCACCATCATTACCACCACCACTGTCATCATCGATATCACTGCCATCATCGCTAATTGGGTCCGTCGCCGACTAATGATGACATGGCAGTCGTTGTGTATTCACCGCTTTATTTCAGATCAATTTGGCCGTCGCTTGTATTTGTACTTGCACGCTTCATTAGCTTCCAGCCTTGGCGGTAACAGAAAAAGATGACCACTGAAATGGCTCAAAATGCTCCAGTGTATGTTATATTGTCACCAGCTCAAGGAGCACAGTGACGTAATCGACAAGTTGATTTTATCGATCATCGTCGTCATTTGTTTTCCAGTTTCGACAAGTTTTCCATGAAATTTCCCAGATTCATCTTAGTTTTCATAATAAATGTGAAGTATTTCAAGAAATATAACCTTACAATCGAAATGCGGGAAGGTCGTTATGGGTTGATCAATCGAGATTTGCATCTTTTATAACATTTGTTTTATTCGTAAATAAAAGATAAATTTCATCGCATGTTTTTCTTGGTAATTTGAACCAATCATAACCTACCTTTTCAAATTCGTCACTAATGGGGTTAAAATTCAACAACATTGTCAAATACGGATGATAGCGAAGAAACCCTTGCCATGAAATATCGTTCCGCTGCATGGTCAACCATAAGATAAAATATCGAAATAAATGCTGCGCCATCAAGCAGATGCCCGCGCGTCATTTATGAAATTGAGTCTTTGTACAAGAGAGTTAATTGGGGCCATCCTGTAGCCCGATGTCATTTATGAAATTGAGTCTTTGTACAAGAGAGTTAATTGGGGCCATCCTGCAGCCCGATGCTGCTCGCCCGTGTCACAAGCGGTACATTTTTTGACAGGACAATGTGTCACTCTCACGGCTCAATGCGGCGCGGGCGAAAGACAATGCACTGGCAAACAAGGGCTCGTTTCCCTTCGCTGCACTCGGGCTTGGTAAATATTGACCAAGCAAACACCAGGCCGTGAGTTGTGGTACGCGCTCGACGTACGGTCCCTGCTGGCCACATGTCACCGGCGACCTGTAGGCTGTCACCAGTTGTCTCATTCGCAGATGATCAGTTTGTCCTATGACGAGCAGTGCCCTGCTCATGAAGAAGTATCTGCTGCTCATGACGAGTTGCCTGCTGCTCATGACGAGTACTCTGCTGCTTATGACGAGCTGGCTACTGGCCACGTCGAGCTGGCTGCAGTTTATGACAAACTGTCTGTTGCGTTTTACTAACTGTGTCTTTGCAATGTCAAGATGTCTGCCACATAACGAGCTGCTTACTCACATTGAGAACCTCTCCGCAGCTCAGTGCGACCTGTCTGCTGCCTTGACAAACTGGTTGCTGCTCGACAGGAGCTGCATGCGATTGCTCACAAAGTGTCTGCTGCTTCTAAAATACAGTCTGCTGCACATCGCGAGCTTTCTTACACCTCTGACAAACAGACAACAGCTTTTTACCAGCTGCATGATAGCTCTAACAGACAGTCTGAGGCTCCTTACGAGCTGTTTTACAGCCTCTGATAAAGAACCTGATGTTCAATACATGGTGTTTATTGTACCTAACAAACAGTATGATGCTCAACACGAGATGTTTGTTACTTCTGACAAACCGTTTGATGCTGACTACGACCTTTATGAGCTGCACGATGCCTCTGACAAACAGTTTTGTACTTTTTACGAGTGGCTTGATATCTCTAGTAATATCTGATGCTCATTACGAGTTGTTTGTTATCTCATCTAACAGTTTTATGCTCATAACGAGCCTTACGAGCTGTATGATACCTCTGAAAACAAATTAGATGTTCTTTACGAGCTGTTTGCTACCTCCGACAAACAGTCGAATGCTAATTACTAGCTGTTTGTTACTTCTGGCCAACCGCCTGATGCTGTTTTCAGAAGGTTGATAGGTGTTCCTAGAAAGATGAGTTCTAGATTTGCTTTGCAGCATATTATGTGGACATGTCTTGAGGTACGAGCTCGAAAAGTGTCTATAGCCTCCAGGAGAATTTGCATAAAATGTAACAATACCTTCCAAGAGGCCATATGTAATAGATTAGATTTGATTAGAGTAAAGAAAACAAACGAGCACAAGGGCTCATGTCGAGTGTTTCATTTGAAAGAAGCGAAAGAAGAGTGAGGATAGTCAACGAGGCTTTAGAAATTCACGCACAAGTACAGAAAAAGGAAGGTTGTAAGGACAGAAAGGAGAAGGACCACCACTACTGTCACCACTACCTACTACCACCACCCCACTACTACCCGGGGCATTTCAGCCCCAGAGAAGAAAGAGTCGAGTGTCAGGATGGCAATTCAAGAACGGGGCGAACAAGATGGGAAGAGAAGTATTTAGGTTCCAGACGGTCGCATCTCAGACGGTCGAGCAGACACGGACACGTCCATACACTCAGCGCACGCCTGTTGGCTTGCCCCACAGGTTGGGCCAGACGGACTCCAACTAGGTTTTGAGTCTACTTTCAGAGGAGCATATGGGAATCAAATTTCGACAAGTATGTGCACATTTAGGCGAGCAGCACACCCAGTTGCCCGGGTAGTGGTCCTCCCCCATGTGCTCAGAAGATTAAGTCTTCTGTACGCAAGCGGTTTCTTAAAGGCTGTCGCACTTCAAGGGGAGACGTATGAGTGACATCTCCTAGGGATAGACCTGCCCTTGGCTGATCTAGAGTCCAGGTAGAAATTTTCATAAAATGTCGTGAAATTTTGATAAGTTCAAATGTAGGAGGGCTCCACGCCCAGTTTCCTGAGAGTGGTTCTCCCTAGAGTTCAGTAGAGGGAGTCTCTGAACACGTGTGATTGGTCCTACAAGAGCACTTCATGTGTGATGTCAGAAGAACATCTCCTAAAAAAAGCAGCTCATGGCAACTCCTGAGTTTAGTCAAAATGATACTTATTTTTAAGTTTATTGAATAATTATCGCAGATATTTAGTCAAAAAAAGGCATGAGATCAGTATTATTATTTTGAATTTAGACAGTAGTCATGTGAAAAAAAAGATTCAAATTTTGACAAGCATCTAGCGTTGAATTTAATCCGTAAGAGAACCAACGGTTTTTGTATTTAGACTTTTTTTTTACATTGCTGCACCAGGACCCATCCGAATCTGTATTACAGAAGAGAAGGCGGTTAGTTATCCACATTGTACGAGTGATTACATTTCAAGGTGAAAGGTCTGAGGGGCATCTCCAGGGATTAGTTTGCACTGGGTGTTATATATGGATTCAATATGCTTCAGGTGAGATGCCAGATCGACATCTCCAAGAATATTTCTTATTTCTGGTGAGATGCCAGAAGGACATCTAACGAATATTATTTCACTAGGTAATCGGTCATCTGTAAGGAATAGGTTAGTGGGTAAGTGTCTGTCTGCACCATGCTGCAACAGGGTCACTCCCGGATCTGTACTACAGGATAGAGAGAAGACGGTTATTTCATTCAAAATGTACAGATGGGTCAATTTAAAGGTGATATGCCGGAGGAGCAGGTGCATTAAGTGCATTTTTTTTTAATATTTTAAGACGAGATGCAAGAAGGACATCTCTAAGATCTGTATATATTTCAACTGAGGGCTCTATATATTTCAAGTGAGATGCCAGAGGGACATCTCCAAGAGATGTAACCGGCGCTAATTTTACAAGAAAACGGATTTGCCATTATTTATTATCAAGTTTTTTTCCCCTTCCTGACACAAAGGCAAGAAAAGAAGAAGAGAGTAGTATCGTGTCGACAGTGTCCTTCCATAGAAAGGTACTCACTAATTCAACAGATGGATTTTTTTATCCCCATTTTTCTCCTTTCTTTTCACTCTCGAGGGAGGGTTGAAAAGTAAGGATAATAATACCATCTCGTCAGCAAGGTATCCTCATCTTCCGTATGAGGATACTCATTGCCTCAACAATGGATGATATCTGTCGAATCTACGTCGTACCGTAAAGTTGAGCAAGCTCTCCTCCTGGTGCGGTTTCGATTTTTGCATATCATTGGGTGTGGGGATGAGCCGCCGTTGCGACTCATCGGTAAGCGTCGCTGGGTCGCCGGCAGACTTCAACCACACAAGTTCGTCGAACCTACGTCGTTTTGTAGAGTTGAGCAAAGCTGTCGTCCTGGTACGGGTTCGATTTTTGGATATCATGTGGTTTGGGGTGAGTCGCCGGCAGACTTCACCCTCACTAGTTCGCAATTTTGTCTGTCTCTCCCATTTAACTCATTCCTTTCCTCTCCCACAGATAGGTTAGAAAAGTAAAAAGAATAATGACATCGTATCGGATGATACCCGTTGAATCTAGGCCGTATCACTAAGTTAAACAGGAGCTCTCCTCTTGGTGCGGGTTCGATTTTCGTATATCATGGGGTGTGTTGGTGAATTCTGGCACCGTACCACATAAGATAAATAAAATTAAAGAGTAAAAATATATGGTATCCCTCCAAGTCTTCACTACCGCATCGAGTTGAGAAAGCTCTACTCTTAGGCGGTGTCGCTTTTCAGGATACCATAGTTCCTGCGTCTGCTTGTCCCGCTAGGACAGCAGATGGCCTCGTAGGCTAGCGGGATGGGTGATTGCGAGTACCGCTACGGGCTCACACCCAGTACCGTAGGCCCAGACGTGGATTTAGGGGTGAATGCGAATCGCCGTAACACTTCTCACCCGGTGAATTCGTAGAATGATTGTTTTCGAGTATAATCAGTTTGTCTGTACTTGCAATGTACGTACAGACTATAAATAGTCTGCCCGTACTGGCAATGTTAATAGTAGAAAACTTTCCGCTCCGATATGGAATTTTTCAGTCGCTAGAGTTGGTCAGCAATAGCAATCATTACATTGCTACTGATAATGAAATAATGAGAAATAATTAACAACTACTACCAGCGACTTGCTATCATTGTTACTAATAATGGATTTATTAGAAGTTATAGCTTGAATTCTGAAGAGAGCCGTGTCATGCTCCTTCCCTATATACCTATAATTATAATCTCGACAGCTCCTGGTAAATCGTGTCGTTCTCAGGTTAAACGAGTCACTTAGCCCAGTGCTTGTCAAGCGCGTTTTTGAACGCATTCACGGATTCAGAGCTAACTACCAAATCTCGTAAGTTGTTCCAAACCCGCGAGATTGCGATTGGGAAAAAGTATTGCGCTATAATTGTAGCGCAACGTTTTTCCACAAGTTTCGCCCCGTTGTTCCGGGTACGAATGTTGTGGTCCCTGTCGAAGAGGCCGACAGGACTCACGTTGTTGAATCCCTACAGGTATTTGAAAGTTTCGATGAGCTGGCCCCTCAGCCTTCTTTGCTCAAGGGTGATGAAGCAAAGCTCTTTAAGCCTATCCTCGTAGCTGTGGTGGCGTAGCTGCGGGATAAGCTTAGTGGCACGATGCTGGATTCGTTCCAATTGGACTTTGTCCCCCCTCATGAGAGAAGACCAAAATTGGACTACATGCTCGAAGTGGGGACGGACGAGGGACGTGTACAACGGCAATTCAATGTCCTTCGTTTTGCAGATAAAGTCACAGGAGATGTGACCAAAGTTACGGTTAGCTATCTAATAACTTTTTTCGACCTGCGCGTTTCATTTCATATCTTTCGAGATAAGGACACCCAAGTCTCTCTGCTGGCCAACAGTTGCAAGATCACTTCCTGCCATCGTGTGGTTGAAGTTGGCATTGCGACACCCCCTGTGCATAACTGTACATTTGTATTCATTGAAGGGCATCTGCCACGCTTCCGGTCATTGGACGAGTTTTTTGAGATCTTGTTGAATCTCAACTCTGTCTCCCTCCTTCCATGCTGCATGGCCGAACTTCGTGTCGTCGGCAAATTTCGATTCCTCTGACAGAAGCCCCACATCCATGTCGTTCACATAGATTAGCAAGAGGATAGGACCCAGGACACTGCCCACTCGGACAAAGTCTGGCTAATGCTGACTTTGCTTGTATCCTCTTAGCCAGGCGCGCAGCCAGCGAAGTACGTTGTCACCAATGCCGAGGTCAGAGACTTTGTGTAACAGTCTCCTGTGCGGCACCTTGTCAAAGGCTTTTTGGAAGTCTAGGTAAATGACATCCACTGCCTTGCGGCGGTCGTACACGTTGATCAACTCATTAAAAAGTCCTGCAGATTCGTCAGACAACTCCTCTTACGACGGAAGCCGTGCTGAGTGTCATGAATGAGTCCGTTGTCTTCCAGATGATCGACGAGATGATTTCGTATCAATCCCTTGATGGTTTTGCACACGATCGACGTCAAGCTGATCGGTCGATAGTTGCTGACCGATTGTCGGTCACCTTTCTTGGAGATTGCCGTGACATTGGCAACTCTCCAGTCTTCGGGGACCTCGTCACTCGTCATCGATAAGTTTAAGATGTGGGTTGGGGGACCCGCCAATAATTATTTTGTTCTCGAGATTCCATGAGAACTCTTGGGTGATGTCCATCGGGACCAATCGATTTGGAAATGTCCAGTCCCTAAAGTTGTTTGACAACTTCTTCTCTAGTGAACGCAATGTCGTTGAGGCTGACTTCCCCAACGTGAACAGTATCTCGATCGTAGCCGGGGCCCTAAACTGTGAACACTGAACAGAGAAAGCTATTCAGGACACTGAGTCCCTAGCAATTTTACGCTCATTGACGTAGCGATAGAAATCCTTTGAGTTCTCTTTGGCGTTATCCGCAATGCTTTTTTCTTGCCTGAGCTTAGAGGATCGGACTAGTCTAGAGGCTGTCATACACGCCAGGCGGTGCAGTTCTGCCGTCTTAAAAGTGTTATCCCTCAGTCGTTGCGCATTTAGTTGATCGCGACGATTCAAGTCTTCTGCAACTTCGTCGTTCCACCAAGGGGGCCGGATCCTTTGAGCGGGATCAATTATCCTCAAGGGTATACATCGGTCGCTGGCCTCGCGAACTCTCTCATTGAGGATCCGGCAGTAAGCGTTCACCGTACCTTCTCCGAGTTGTTCGATTAAGTTAAGCGCACTTAGTTGTTTTCTCATCCCTTGGAAGTCAGCTCGCTCAAAATTGGGGCAGCGTATAGCTCCCTGCGGGGCTGGACGGTTCACTTTGATGGTGAATTCCACCGCGTTGTTGTCCGCACCTCCCAGTTTGTTGCCAACAAGGAAGTTGCCCACCAAGCGCTCCTCAGTTGTTATGACTAGGTCCAGTATGTTGTTCCCCCTTGTTGGTTTACGAACATACTGGGTCATGCCGTTATCGGCGATAAACTCCGTAAGTTTATTGCCTGGGGCTTGTGAAGTTAGGCTCACCCAGTCAATATAAGGGAGATTGAAGTCGTCGGAGATGATAGTATCGTGATTATTGGAAACTATTTCTTACAGCTTCTCATAGAGCTGTGCATCTTGTTCCGCAAGGGTGTGACTGTTGCGGTAAACCAATGCCAGATTCAGTGTTGCAAAGGCCACTTTGATTTCTGCGATGAGTATTTCGCAAGAAACTGTGGCCAGCGTTACTCTAAGAAATGGATGCTGTATCTCCTTTATGTACAGCACCGACCCGCCCCCTCGCTTACTAAGGGTGGGTTTTATCCACGCTGAACATTTTGTAACCTGGTAGCATTATCTCTGCTGCCAGTTTTACTCTACTCTGGAGATCGAGCCATGTTTCGTTTATGCCAATGACATCAAACGAGTACATCAAACGAGTCCCCTCAGCTCGTCGAATTTAGGGGCATATGACTGCGCGTTACAGAGGAAGACCTTTAGATAGTGCGTATCTCGGTCTTCGTCATCTTCATCATTGGGGGTCTCGACCTGGCGGCTGTGGACCAGGATCTTGACCATCCCTAGAATTGGCTTCTTGCGAGCCCTGTAACGCATCTACCGTGCCCGCAGCTTCTTCCTCTTGGAGCGACTGATCGGTCATCGCTCCTGTCCGGGAATCTGCTGCGGGCACGGGGCCCTCCAGGTAGGGTTCCCTGCGGTCAAAACTGGACCTTCTAAAGCACGATGGGCCCATTAACTTTTGAGCGTAGTATTTCTTAGCGCTTAGATGGAGCAGTCGGCCAAGTCGGTTTTTTCCTACATCATTCAGGTGTAGGCCGTCTCTCAGGAACAGATCGGGTCTCTCCCGAAAGTCATCAAACAAGTTGATGAAGGATACTCCATCAGACTTGCAAATGGTCTCGAGGGCTCGGTTTGTATAGGTTAATTTACCACACAGCTCGTCATCATCATTCATTCGCGGTAAGATGGATGTGATGGCCACTCGATCCGTTTTTCCCCAGATTTTAGAAATCAGCTGTCTATACTTGGCTAGCAGATCTTCCGCCCTTGTCATTTTAAGATCATTGATGCCTGCATGGCAGATGATGAGTGTCTCCCGGCTGGAAACCACAACCACTGCAAGGGCATCTCTGATCTTTTCAGTCGTGGCACCGGGTGTGCAAATAACCCGCATCTTTGCTTTACACCTATAAGCAAATTCAACCGCCTGGTGGCGGACGATAGAGTCACATAGAACAAGTGTCTCAATTTCGCAGTCCAGGTCCGTGAACCTCTCAAAGGTGTTCCGCGTTGGCATCACAAACGCGGGCCGGTTCACGATGGTGAACCGGTTCTGGACCCGCTGAAATCCATTCAAATCTACGCCGCCCCGTCGAGGCTGGATGCGGTTTCGATCCGCGGATGTCTTGGTCCGAGGTATCGGCTTAGTCCCGGTTTTCAGTTTCCGGGCAACCGATGACTTCTTGGCCTGACGGGATGTAGGTACCCTGGGATTGGGTTTAGGGGTGAGAGCGAGTTGCGAGCTCACATCCAGTACCGGCAGCCCTGATATGGGCTTAGGGGTGGATGCATGCTGCCGTTGCAAACTCTTACCCAGGACGTCACGGTAGGAAGCCAGAGCAAGACCACCAAGACTCTTCCACGATCGAATTGGGTCCCTTCGGTCAATCCTATCCCCGGATCCCTCTCCGTCCAGCTGTAGAGAATGGATCACCAACTCGCTAACTGTTACTAGTTTCCTCGTCTGTTCCACCAGGCTCTTAATAGCCTTCTCCACATCAGAACGTAAGTTTCTACTGAGGTCTGCAGCGAAACTCTCTAGATCACGCTTACTAACAAGGTCCTCGGGGACCTTGAGTACCTCGGCTCTCACCTCCGTTACGGACTCACAAGACCTGCCGATCTCCTCCCTCATCTCAGCATACCCTATGGCAACAGTGTGCAGCTGCTCCTCGATGACAAAAACCTTCCCTGCAAAGATCCCGTCCTCTCCGTCGTCGTCGTCCCTCCGCCGCAGGCCCTGGAAGGTCACCAGGACCCAGTCGATCCTGCCATCCAGCTCACAGAACCGGCCGACTAGGTTTCCCACGAGGTCCCTGAAGACGCTCCTGCTCATCCTGGTGCAGCAGACCGAGCAGTCCACCAGAGTAAGAGGCATCCTCAAACATCGTCCGTGGGAATCTTCACTCTTCCAGCAGGCGCGCGCACTCATTTAGCTTATTAGTTTCAATTTATATTATTAATTAGCCCACTTAGCACAGTAAATGTTCACACTTGTCACAGAAACAAAAATCCCAAATGAAAGAGAGATGGGACAGAATTCTGCCGGTCCCGGAACATCCCGATATCGATAGAAATAATTTTTGACTCCTATCTGCCTTTCCATGCTGTGGGCCCATCGAATGTAAATGGATGATAGGATACGATCCGTCCTTGAATATGTTGGCCGAAGTGTGCTAAAAAAAAATTTGGCATCTCTTACATTGAGTTTTATTATACACATACTCATGGGGGAGACTACGTGTATTGTATCCAAGCGAACTTGTCAGTAACTCAACTTATAAATTTTTGTCGCTTCTTTCATTCCCTCCTTGTCTCCAAATATGTTCTTCTGGTGCGTAATTTGAATGCGTTGGTAGAAACACTTTGTTAAACTTGTTTCTTTGTAATTATTTTTGCTCCATCGAGTGATACGATATAAAAAATCATTATTATTTCCCTATTATTATTATATCAAACATATTAAAATTCATGCATGGGAAAGCCACCATATTGGCCACCACCTTGGATTTACTTTCGCAGTCTGTAAAATGCATATATTGCCCTGAATAATTTTAAATAAATACCAATTTGATGTTTTCGATTCAGGAAAAGGTCGACATGTTGTTCGTCATAGTATCGAGTATTATGGATATTTTCCCGTTGTCGTTTAATTGAACAAGCACTGATAAGCAGATTCAAATCAATTGGTGAGTTAACTAGCGGAAGAGAAATGACTGAGCAAAGCGACAATTATGGGTTGATTCCACGATTCCAGGCAAAGAGTTCAATACTGTCATGTATACTCTAATGTATAATACGAGGGAACAACAAAGACAATCTTCATACAGCAGGTAGACAAGAGATTGATTAGACACCATTGAAATTTTGACATTCACATTTAATCGAAGCCCGTTCACCACTGATAAACTTTTGTACAGTTTGACACCAGGTGTGCTGGCTCGTGGTGATTCCGACGTTGGCAATGTAAGCTGCCGTTATAATTCTCCAGTGAATTCACGG
>SDVV010035896.1:0-11006 GCA_016164225.1 Gammarus roeselii
TATACAAACAAATTGGAGTCAAAAAGTTAAATTCAATCAATATTAAAATTACAGTTGATACCCAGATTTTTTTTCTCGGGTATATCCGTCTGTAGGACTGCAGACAATAGGCCGAATCTTCCAAAAAGAGATGTGGCCGACAGCAAGGCGCACCTCAGACGTTTTTCTCGTATAGGCTATGCAAGCAAACAAACTTAGCCCTTTGGCACTAACGAGTATGACCAGGAGAACCTGCAACACCTACTTCGAATCAGAGTGAGGTTCGAGATCAGTGTCAGGAGTAGGTTCTCACAACCTTAAAAGATTTACCCCTGCTCTGTTAAAGTAACTGGGCCCTCCCCCACCCACGACCATCCCGTTTTTCTACAAGACGTCAGGGGAGGGAAAACAGATCATGGAAGAGTCAAAACCCATCCATTCTCAACCATTCAACAATCACGTGTATATTGCACGCCTTCTCGCTACCTCCACACTTGTCCATCTCCAAACCATAACGCCTGCTTCATGTTATCCTTCCACCTGAACCTCAGTCTGCCTCTAGGCCTATGCTCACTCACCTCCGCTTTTATCATCCTCTTCAGCAATCTACCATTACCCATTCCCACCATATGCTCGAACTATCTCAGAACGCGTGAATGTACTCTATCCTCTAACTTTCTCAACATCCCCGTTTCAATTTAAAAAACATCGTTATAGATGAAATTTTTCAGTGTCACTCCAGCCATGCCCCCTAAAACGTTTAATTTTGAGTACATTCAACCTTATCCTCTTTTTTTATCTCGCATCCCAAGTCTCCGCTTCGTAAAGCACAGTTGAGATAATTACTCCTCAATCAACCTTTGCTTACTTTCATACTATACATCCTACAGCCAATTACACTCTTCCCTTCCTTGAATAATTGACATGCTTTTTCCCGCATTATTTCATTTCGGTTTCCACAAATTCAGTCTTCTCCGCTCGAGAGCAGATGTATTTAAAACACTGAACTTCCACCACCCTAAACAACTTTCCTACCGAATCAATCACCAATGCCGTATCGTCCGCAAACCTTAACTCACTCGACTGCCAACTCAGCTCATTTGCTCCTATCGGCTCAAAATCTCGACCCATTACACTTGCCTTCAGCTCCCTGACCACTTCATCCATGCAGAGATTTCACAGTAAACCAAGATCTGACCTCACTCATCACACCGGCACATGCTCTACTGCTAACATAAAAAAGATCCGCTTTCAAAAAACTTCACCCACTTCATACAAACGCTGCCCCGTAGTCCTTTTCAGATCCGTGAAGGTTCAGAACACATCCTTTTCCCCACAAAGTTTTTCTCACATTCATGTCGCTCAACAAAAATCTAAATGGGACATCAGTTACCACTCCTGAAGCCACACTGTTCTTCACCAATCGCCCTGTCAGTAGTGTCTCTAATCCTCTTGATTAGCACTCCCGCGTACAGCGGCCGCCAACACATAACAGACTGATACTTCGCGAGTCCAGCATTCATTCATTCACAAAAACGATGCATATTTATATCATCTGTCAACACGCAGAATGTACTACCATGTGGACCCGTATATTCACTTGAAGACAATATAGGACTTCTCCACCTATTGCATGCTTCACCTTCAGAAAACAGCAACATATTTAACATTTTAAATGGAACCTTCGTTAATGTTTGTTGCACCAGGCAAATAACAGTTTACAATTCTATAACACGAAATCACTCCTCATATGTGATAAATTCTGATGTAGCAACTGTAAGCATTATTTCATTTCCTTAGTGGATGTCAGGCAACTTTTTGACGTTGTTTTAAGCGCCACTATCGCGCAATACGCTTGTCTTCTGTTTAATCAGTTCTGTTTTCGCCCCGTTCAGTTTACCGTGGCAGTGTCTGAGTCGCTCGTGCTGGTGCGATTTGTTAGGATAGGCGGGGCTGAGTGTTAATTTGTGGTGATTCTTCCATTTTATGGATGCTTCTTGCCAGGGGCCATCCAGATTAAACCCGCAGGCTCCCATAAAGCATCAACTGTTGTCTGTAGATCTACCTACTTTCAACAAAATTAGTCTGCAATTGTAGCTCAACGTTGCAAATGTACAATCAAGACCAAGACCTATTCTGGCGGTTGTGGGAGTAGCTCGTTACCAATATTTGATAAATTCATGGAATTTGTAACAAATTACCAGTAATAAAGAGTTTCATACATTTGTGAGTAGAAAAATCAAAGTTTCTGCAATTTGTGATGCTGTGGTTAGAGTTTTCAACCGCTTGAGGCAAAATTTTGAGGTAACTTCTTAAATATCTTGCATAAAGTTTGTTGTCTAAAAAATAAATTTCAAAACACTATTCATAAACATTCAAACATATAGAAATTTACAACTGTGCGGAGTGACCATAGCATGTATTCGGTTTATGAATGATTTAGCTGTCCAGTGAAAACTAGCAAGGTACATGATATTCTGTTCGAAACTAGCGTCGACTAGGGTGACCCCCCGCAGTGGACAGAATGGGGTTACTGCTTGCATCCCTTGATGTTTCAAATCAACTAATAACATAGAAGGAAACACTCTATTTGACATGGAATTTTGGTCTATTTCTGTGCTGAATATCTAATTTCAGTTCAATTAATTAGAAACAAACTTATTCATCAAATTTGGTCATCACTGATACCAGCTGAGTATGTTTGATGTTTATTCACAATGAACTGGTATATATTGACAATTATTGCATTGGCCAGGGCAACTACTCACACTCCCGTTTGGGAACCAAAATGTTGGATGTCAAACATTGACTGGCACTTGAATTGAAGAGCAAGTCTTTGTTAGTAATTATCAGCCACTTGTTGAAATTCATTACGAGCACAAAATTTATGAAAAATCAACTAAGTGAACTTGTGTTTTCCAGGATTTTTTTGTTTATATTAATAGAGACATGGGGATGGGGTACGAGGAGTCACACCGGTTTAGGTGGCACATCTCTCTATGTGTATTTTCTTATGTAACTGTTGTGAGGTTGATGATGGAATGTTCAAAGTTACTTTAGTTACAATGCTGCATACTCATAACAGTTGGTTCATTTCCACTTTAGTACATTAAAAAATCACTTTTCCAGTAGAGATATTCAGCGATTGACTATCTACAGATAGTTATTGGTTCATAAGTCTGTTAGGCACTTGACTTTGATACAGATTAAAATCTAAATAGACAGTATTCCTCAGTGAATCTTGAGGGACTTTAATTATGAATCACATTTTATTTTATATCATAATGTACCTATAATATAGGGGGAAAATTACGAGCACATCATGCGTCTTCTCATCTGTTTAGGTATTTGGTATATGCTGTTACATGACACCAATGTATTTCAAAGTATCCGCTATTTTTCAACAATACCGATAACATCAAAAATGGCTGATACCCACCAATACCGATACTTAAGCACATCACTATTTTTTTTCAGAATGGATTGTTTTGAGTCATCTTGCTAAATATATTTATGTGTCCTAATTGTACTTTTTGAGTACCTAGTCATGCTATGAAGTGTAATTTAATTTTTCTTCAGAAATATTTTTGATGTTAGTTATTCATATAGCGTATCACCAACTTAGTGTCGTATTCAACATGCATTTGTTACAAATACAAATTAGGTATCTCACTAGGTAAGCTGGAAGCAATGGAAATTAAGTTGCGGTGGGATAAATTGAAACCACAGTTGAAGGACTCCCTAATCCAAATATGGAAGAACATCGCTTGAAGAACGCAGCCTTCCACGCTCTCCACTTCCTCAAATGATCAGGGTGAGGAAATTTTATTCCACTTACAACAAACTATGTTTGTATATAGCTTGCTTTTTATTAAATATCATATTGCCAATTCTTTCAATTCAGGTTCTGATCAGATGAAAGTTGTAGACTTGTTGAAAATATTGTATTCATAGCTAGGTTGTAACCCATTTGTAGTTATGGATGCAAATTTAGTCAACAAGACTGCATAAATGAAACTGCTAACAAGAAATGACCCAAAAATCATTTGTAGATCATCCAAACAATTTATTTCAAGATAATTGTTCGGGAATGGGATATACTGTAGAATGAGGTAATTTAGGACAGAATTCTGCACTTTTTCATACGCTTGGGTTCACACAATAAAAATCATATTGTTTCATCTCATGTTCATGTATAAATCTTGAACATGACTTCCCTGGCTACAGTATCAGCTATTTAAAGTAGTAAAATGGCATGAAACTCGTGTTTGTCCTCAACTGCCCCATTGGGTCAATTGAGAGCAGTGTTCTCAATTACCCTAGTCAGGCGATTGAGAACAGGCCAGGGCTAAGGGGAATGTTAGCAAGCAGGGGCAATTGAGAAAACTAGTAGTTAGCTAATTCATTCATATCTTTCCAAATGTGTATTGTAGGCTTCCAGTAGCATCCTACCAAACCAGTCTACCTTCAAAAAACATCATCAAACATAATAATAGCTTTGCGGCACTCTCTTACTGCAAGTTATAGGACTGTCTGCTGTCCTAGTGACAGCCACATGTAAATTGGTAGGTTCTTTATATGCAAATACTTGTGAAGAGTCTCTGTCATGATGGACCTAGACTTTCTTGTAGTAGGTAACCTTCGATTCAGAACCTTCCTTTGGTAGAATCTCACCAACATAATGCACTTCTGCCTGTTTGATTGGTTCAAATTTGGTGATGACATGGTCACCAATCTGCAGATCCTTGACTAAGCAATGAGTCACCTGCATGGCTCATCATGCATCACTGGTGTAGCATCCTCACCCTCACTTTTTTCTGCTTCACTCTCATCAGAATAAGTCGTCAATTTGCCTAGATCTGCATGTCACATCCAAAGGTTGCATGTTTGTACCATCCTGCAAATAACCTAATGTTTTATTCATGAACTGAATGCATTTGTCAGTTGTCCTTAATTTCCTCACAAGGTGTTCTCAATTGTTCCAGCTACAGTCCTCAATTGCCATGACTTAAAAAAAAAAAGATATATTTTAGACCCACCATCCAATAGAGCAGACTGAGCACTGCAAAGAATGTACTTAAGAAGCTGTTAAACGTTTTTTATAGACATTTTAGTGTCATCTGTACAACTCTTAGCATTCTGGTCTGAAAATGTGTGTGAAAAGAGACGATAAAAAAAATTAGCATATCCCACTTGAACATGCCACAATTAAGTCTAGATTATTACTACTTCTCCCAAACATGTTATTCTCCTCTGGTACACATTTATAGGGGGTTGTGTCAATAGATGCAGCTGATGTGCTGATGAAGTGGATGTACTCAATTGCCTCTTGGTGTCCTCAATTACCCCGCTTGTCCTCAATTACCCCATTCTGCGGTGACATTTTATATTATTTTTTTCAAATGAGATCTAACCAGTGGCAAAATTTTAGGGTGTTGGAGTTCTCAACTGACCGAATTATCAAAATTTGAATGACTCCTGTTCCTAAAAAGAAAGAGGCGCTTATAGCTTTTAAAGCTGCAGCTAGTACAATTATCTTGAAAATCCATGGTTTGTGACATTGTTTCCACTCTTTTCCTACATAACAGCCTCTTCAGATGCCACCATACACTCATAAATGTACTAAGAGTACAATAAAAACAATTATGTGCCTGTCAAAAAAAAATTGACAGCTGCTGTTAATCCTATGAAGTTGAATTTCGTGAAACTTCAAAAAAATTAGCATGTTTTCCCTCTGAATGTGAATGAATCTGTGGCAAATTAAGCTAACTTCCTGTAAATGGTCATTATTTACACAAAGTATCGGGAGCGCGTTGTCAGTGCTGATGCCGCAGCCCTGTGCGAGCAGTAGAGGGAAGAAGAGTTAATAAAGGTGAGTTGGCTATATGTGACAAGCTGAACTGACAAGTTCCAGCATGAGTTATAGGTATAATATCACATAATGAGAAGGAAAAGTCTAAAGAATGTTGAGGAATAAGGGGAGATGTTCAGAGATACAGTGTTGATATGAGCAAAATCTGTGTGACATATGAGCAGATAAGATGTAGGAGCAAGGTTTGAGTGTGGTGGAACGATGAGGTTTAATTGGAGGTGTCTCAATGAGAAGAGCCTATGGGAAGTGGTAGAAAGCAAAGTTGGGGATGGCCTACGACAACTGTACATAAAAGAAAAAAGAGGTGAAGCAGATGGTGAGGAGAGTCAAAAGGAAAGTTTTACTAGAATTTGGAAGAGAACAAAAAAAATATGTTTGGAAAGATTGTGAGGAATGGGAAAACTGGGAAATAGAAGGTGATGTAAAAGATAACTGTCTGGTGGTTGCTGGTGGAGAGTGATGATGTACGTAAGAGGTGAGCTTCATTTTTTGACGAATTGATTGTTAGAGAAGCTGACAGTGTTGCTGTATAGGTGGTGGTGCACAGATGTCAGTTTTGTGAGCAAGACTTATTGTGGACATCACCAGGGAGAGGTGTAGAATGCAGCAGACAAAAACTTATTGCTGACATTACCAATGCAGGGGCGCTCAAGGCAGTAAAGGGAATTTAAGCTGTAAATGCCCCAAAGTTGTCATTCCAACTGACTGAGTGCTTGAAGTGGGGTAAAGTAAAATTATTTGAATGGATGGTTGGGCTATTGAATCTGTTTTGTGCTTGGCCTTGTCCTAAAACAGTGGCGCAGTATATGCCTTGATCAGCTGTATAAGGGCTATGGTATTAAAAATGAATGCAGCACCTCCAAAAGTAGCAGATTGTTGTCTAGCTGCAAGTTGTACGGAAGGGTGCCAATCTAAAGGTTTAGGCGCAGTATGGCTGGTGTGGTTGATGAGGAAGAGTGTGACTTTGTTGTTGTTGTTACTTAGCAATTTTTTCCACCTGCGGTAGTAGAAACCGCGCCAGCGCACCGCCCGTAACCCTCGATACCCTCCGACACATGCGTGTTGAGACAAAGGGAGGTGGGAGACGAGAATTGGGTGGCTGGCTTAGTGGTGGGGTAGAGTGTGTTTTTGTTGCTATCTGGATTAACTTTGAGGGTTGTGTGTCAGTTAACAAATGGCCACCCGTGCGGTATAATATTAATTGTGGACACCAGAACATTGAATCTTGCAGCGTGTCCATGTCCATCAGCCACACTGCAACGCACCAACCTTCACTCTTAACCCGAAGTGTGTGTTGCGGTGTCCTGGCCAAACCCTTGAGCGCGAGAGCCAAGTTTGTTTGCGTGTGAGTGCTCCTTGCCGTCAGCGTCCCAATTTCTGGGGAAATGGGCCTGCTCAGAAATGTGTGATTAGAAGAGAGATGGCAAATAAAGTAGACTATGCACACCAATTCGACAGAGTTGAATACATATAAATAATAGATGCACTTAAAAGTGAGCAGGAGGAAACCGAGGTAGACCTAATATAGTTTGATGTATTGTTCAAAGAAGGCGTTGTTTGCGAGATGTATCAGGGTGGATGAAGCGAGAGCTAACGAGGAATAGGCGTAAGCAAATAAGGATTCTTAAAGGTGCGTTTGACTCGGCCCTGAAGAGCCTTCGATTGTTGATTGATGAGCGATGGTGTGACCATTCAATTTTATCCTTCAGATACTCAAGCATTCGGCTCGATGCAACCGCGACGACATTCCTTGTGCGACTGGACCGGAGGGCGGACTGCAGACCCTGCCAGTTTCCCACTAGCGTGACCGACGACATGAACGCCATGTGACCACGCTGATTTGACGGTCGCTTCAACGGAAACCTGTTCCTGGCGCTCGTTCAATACGTCAAACATTATAATACAGACATTTTTTTCGTTTCTTCTTCCTTTTAGTGGCGTTTATGACAGGGCTTTCGAGCTGTTCGCCGCCCACGGCTCCTTCACCTCAGAAAGATCTACATCACTGTAACAAATATGGGTATTTTCCCCAAAAATCGGGGTCAGCTGGTGTTACCATTCTCAGTGGTAAAGTAATCTAACTACAAAAATAAATGAATATGTGTTACATCAACAACTTAAACTCTGGTTAAATAACTACTGGACAGTACTTGAATCTAACATTTCAATAAACTGAGTAGAGGTTATTCAAAAATAAAAATGTGTGGTGTTTCCACTTGAAATAGGGGTCAGCTGGTGTTGCCAGTGCTCTTCTAAAATAAAGAATCACTGGTTAAAAAAATATTACTGCTTTTCTTCAAGAACGCAATCCAGTTGAATGAGAAAAAAAGGGGTATTCTAACATGACTATGTTTTCTCTAGAAACCTCCTCTAGGTTTCTTGAAGAAACAAAGTCTTGGTAAAGTACCTTCATTTCGTCATTTAACTAGATAGCGTTTTTGGAAAAAAAAGAATTTAGTTTTTTACCTGTGATTCGTTATTTTACAATGGGCACTGGTAGCACCAGCTAACCACTATTTCGTAAAAATACCGCACATTTCTTTCTCTAAATAACCTCTTCTTAGTTTATCGGAGTAACTATGTTGGGTCAAAGTACCAACCTATTGTTATTTTACTGGGTTCAGTTATTGATGGAAACAATACTAATTTATTTCATAGGAACATTTTATTTTACCACTGACAATGGTAACACCAGCTGACACCGATTTTTAGGTAAAAATACTCATATTTTTTTTACAGTGATAAGAGTATTCAGTACGTGGACGATCGGAGCCTCAAATACTTGAAGGAAAAAATTTTCAGTACCCATTCTTCTCGTTTTCGATAGAGAATGAACTTTAGTGCGTGAACTGTCAGTTTTCTTCTTGATTATCATTTTTTGAAAGACAAATGAACCATGTTTGATTATGTTTAGGATTTAGCGATATGATTGTAGAACTGTGCGAATCTCTCTACCTTTCAACAGTTCGTATTTTGGTGTGAGCTGTCTGACAGCTAATGCATGCCATTGATTAATACTGCCGACGTGAGTGTGTCATCTAGAAAGTACCAACGGGCGCATTGATAATCGATTAAACTTCGACAGAGCTTCGATCTTTTTGCATCTTGTCTAAGTTGATAGAATGCGGTACGTTCAGAGAAATAAACGAGTGATTTGTATTACTTCAATGCCAGATGCCCACAGAAATAACGAATTAAAATGTCAAATAACTAACTAATTAATTAAATAATTAGCATAGGAACTGAAAGGGAATTGAAATTTGTAATTTAGCACCAAACCTTACAGTGATCTAACAAATTCATCAACGTGTTAAAACACTGCCAAGGAAGATCACATTGTAACGCTTTATTAGGAAATGTTGTATTTGTTATGATACGAATTTATAATAATATGGAATCTTGACTGGATCATTATTTTTTGCCTACACAATGTTCTCAGATCTTGCGTATAAACGTGATCTCATGTCTGAAAACATTGAACACGTTCTCTGTTAATATGTTGTACAAGGGCAGAACTGAAAATCAACAGGTCCCAATACATGATCAACAATCAGGTGGAACAAAAATGTATCAATCACGTAGACCCTATGTTGATCACTAGGTTATATTAGGTTTTCAAGTCTTGCTCGAATTAAGGTTGAAGTAGCCCTACTCCTGAAGCTCAAAAGTTAGAGCAGATTCGCAGAAACTAGATTGGGGCGTTTCGATTTTCTCCCTCATGAAGGTTTATAGACATAGTTCCATGACGATAACTGAACACCGCACGTGTTTGCATTTATATGCCTTTGCATTTGAAGATTTTTCACTCATGTAGCGGGTTGCAGTGTAGCTGTCACCAGATAGCTTTCTAAGTTTTTTTTACCCACACAATTATGGGCAGGCCTTTGACCATTCGAGAGATCGGCCAGAATGACTCACTCTGGGTCAGGTAGGCTCGAACATACAACCTTCAGCTTCCAATGCAAGTCAATTGTGCGGCGAGGCCGACACGCTACCCACTCGACCATCGAGCTGATAGCATCTCGACATCCGAACTGACAGCCAACTCGGCCGCTGAGCTGATAGCCCACCCGGCCGCTGAGCTGACAGCCCACTCGGCCGCTGAGCTGATAGCCCACCCAGCCGCTGAGCTGATAGCCCACTCGGCCGCTGGGCTGATAGCCCACTTGGCCGCTAAGCTGATAGCCCACTCGGCCGCTGAGCCAATAGCCCACTCGGCCGCTGAGCTGATAGCCCACTCGGCCGCTGAGCTGATAACCCACTCGGCCGATGAGCTGATAGCCCACTCGGCCGCTGAGCTAATAGCCCACTCGGCCGCTGAGCTGATAGCCCACTCGGCCGATGAGCTGATAGCCCACTCGGCCGCTGAGCTGATAGTCCCTTGGCAACAGAGCTGAGTAGCATGACCTAACTTCAAAATTGCAACCGAGGGATCAGGAAATATTTGTTAAGAATGGCTAGATATATTTGAAGATTTCTGAGACATAAATAACTAACTATCTAATTGAGACTCAAAACGAGGTTGCAATAGCGCAATTGACCAACTCCTCTTAGTAAGTGAAAGCAAAGCAAACTGATGAAACTCTGCAGAGTGGACAAAAAAGTTCTTGCTGTTTCTCACACATAAAAGTCTTATTGACCTTCTCAGATGTACCTTATCAGGCAAATTGTACCCGCAAACAATACCCGACGGGTCCAGGAAAACCTGTATCGCCGCTCCTTGGTATCTACACAAAACGAATTAGGAGAACCCTGAAGTTCCGTAGGACACCCTGCTGTAACTGAGCACCGATCATTTCAAGTATTTGGTCACACATGTGGGATGCTCTATGCATTTTTTTTTCGTATTAACCTTGTATGATATTATTCAATTACGCTACTAATCTGTTGCACATCGAGTGGGAAGGTGTTGTAGTTAGTGTTTCGACATCGAGTGAGAAGGTGTTGTAGTTAGTGTTTCGACATCGAGTGGGAAGGTGTTGTAGTTAGTGTTTCGACATCGAGTGGGAAGGTGTTGTAGTAAGTGTTTCGACATCGAGTGGGAAGGTGTTGTAGTTAGTGTTTCGACATCGAGTGAGAAGGTGTTGTAGTTAGTGTTTCGACATCGAGTGGGAAGGTGTTGTAGTTAGTGTTTCGACATCGAGTGAGAAGGTGT
>SDVV010035897.1:0-11006 GCA_016164225.1 Gammarus roeselii
TATATAAATGCAAAGCTGTCAACATGTTTCATGTTGGATCACACAGCTTATTCGACTTGAAACATAGACGAACTAAGCAATTTTTAATCATAATGTTTCTGTTGTTAATTAGTGATCAGTTGAAGAGAGCAAGTTTAACTACTGTTCGTCCGTACCGTTGGTATGTGGTGACGGTACTGATGTCCTACCTTTTAAGAGACCGCCATGACTGAAAAGGCAATAAGCAACACAGCACTTACATGTACGACTCAAAAATGCTTCCATAAACTAACGCTTATTCGTCAAAGATATTCCATAGTATTTTTTTTTTCATGTGAACAATTATCCTGACTGAAATCTGACACCCCGTAATGGTGACACTTCACAACATGCGAACTTCCCCAACGCGACAGAAAGTGATAGTCAAGCTTTGTCATGAATAAACTGTGGTTATGGTTAGCACACAAATTATATGAATGCTACAACTATACAAGAATATTTGATGCATTATGAAAATTGCAATTTGAATGGTGAATATGCGAGATTTTACGACCGACTCTCAATGAAAATGAAAAATCTCCAGTTACATTTTACATATTCGATTTCTCATGTTCGATAGTCGATCTTAATTATTCTTTGTGCATCCCAATGATATGACTTCTCACCTCCGCGTATTGAGACATTAAGGCGGTTGCCGCCAAATTTGGCCTTGAATCCTTAGAAATGTTGTTAGAAAAAAAAAATCTCATCACCCGAATGGAATATCGCAACATTAATGTTTTCTGAATGTATAGTAGAGCGACAGACAATACATAGAAGTTGGGATATGGCTAGGCATCACAAATCTATACCACCACACTTCGTCTTCAGAATGTCTGTGTTCACGGTCGATGGATGAACGCTTGAGGGGGCTAGGTGTCCTGCTCCTCGACTTTATTATGTTATAGCCAGACGATTTTATTCAGCTATGGTGGATCCCTCTGTCTGCTGCAGGTAATTTAGAAAACAACAGATTATTGAGCTTGGGTGTAATGCAACTCAACAGTCTTTTCTGTATAGTCGATGAAAATAGTGCAGTAAATTTTCACTTGGAGGTTGCTTTCTCTGCATCAATAATTTCAATTAGGAAGTATCGATCACTCACCGCCAATATCATTTACCAGGGGCTAACGAAGCAAATATGTCTGGAAAAGTATTTACCATTTATTCCTTGGCAATACTGACCGGGATCTGAATTGGAGATTTTGCAACGCTGATCAGCGCCCCACCGACCAGTTGGTTTACTTTTGATTGTAAGTAGAAATAAAATACTAAAAATAACATTTATCATGCCAGTATAGGGTTTATTTATGTATGTATTGCCAGAAGAGACCTGCTTTCAGGAGTCAATACATCAAACGTTGAAACTCGTGATCGTGAGACATACTTCGCATACATATGTACATGTAAACCAGACCGTCGACACAGATTATAATGTTGGTTCAAGGTAAACAGGAACAGTAAATGAAACCTACTTCAGCACAAACATCTATTCGCGCAACAGCCGCCAGTAAGATACAATGTCATGCGCATATGCCACCGCAACATTTTACCTTAGGAACTCTACCGCGGACTTGGATACGGTTAACGCTCTTTCTTTATCTTATTTTTTTTTTTTCATAATGGATGTGGATAAAGTTATTATGAGCGTTAATAAATGGGATGTGATGAGTCCCCTACTGACAGTAATGAGTTATGTGAGAGTGATGAATGCGGGTTGGCGACTCCATGTAATTAATTAGGAGTGGGTGAGCAAGGGACGGTATGACAGGAACAAGGGTGGTGCAAGCCGAACACTTATGTGAAACATTAATGGTGGGAGGACGAGTATTTCCTACTGTTGGGAATGATCGACCTTTTTAGTATATGCACAATAAGGTAACTGATTTTATGTTGGTCCGGTAAACTCAAATACGTGAAACCATCATAAAAAATACGAGCAATGCGTCCAACAATAGCAGCAAGTCGACTTTGCTTGCCGCCAATGGGGAATTTATGTCTACAGTGAGGCCTCGAGGTATTTTTATCTCACAGTAAAAGACGGTGCGGTATCCCGTTTATGAAGTTACTAAGGAAACAATATTTATATTTTAAACAACTTTCAGTCAGAAAAGGTCTTCCAATAAGTTGTGGGCTTGTAGCGTTGGAGATAGGCAGCTTGGTCAATGTTTGAACGCTGCAATGAACATTTATGTTCCATAAATATGTTACATGCAGACAATGTTTCGTAGAATAAAATATCGATACGAAAGAACTGAAAAAAAAATTGATGGTGCATTCATGTCTTCTATGGGTGTATAAACAACAAAAGCCAAAATAATTGAACAAACTTATAAAACAAAAGCTAATGACACACAAACAGAAATAATAATAAAGACTACTATTATGCCATATTTCCACATCGTTACCCTTATCGTTTCCACTCACTGGATCTGCTTGTTATGATCAAAGTTTATAAATCACAGATATATCAAAAACCGTATCCATTGCCAACGTTTAAAGAAGTGGGGGAAGAGTATTGTTGAGCGAGAGGGACAGGATCCTATAACTATATGTGAATCTTGGTTATGCCGTTGTAAATCATTTTAATGTAGTGTCCAACAGTTTATATTCGGGTTACGATGTAGATAATTATTCCACTGATACAGTAAAACTGTGAGATTATGTTTGACAGTTGTGATAATAAAATCTGTTTTTACGTGAGAAAATGTTTATAGAAACAGTTTATCAAGCCTCGAACTTCTAATGGAATATTATTAATAGGAGAATGGTTACGGAAAACAAAAATCTGATATCTCGACAAATGTTTGTCCAATCGCTCTATTTTGGTGGCAGCGTGATGCATATTAATCTGTATTAGAAAAAGTAACTGTCAAAACACTTACTTTTTTCATGTAAGCATCGATCAAATTAATTATCTCGTTAGCTGCGCAGTATAGCAATCATTGTTGTTTATCAAATATAGACCACAAAAAGGTTGACGACCCAGTAGGTGCCGGTTTCGACTACGTTTGAATATATAAATGATGGGGCTTAGTGAGAAGGTATTGCATAAAGTCAGTCTGGATATAAAAAGTATTGTCTAGTTGGCATCATTATACACAATCGATGCCAGGCTGTCATGACGTGCAGACAGGATTACACGTGTCTTAACGTTCGTATGCAAGTTGAAGTGAAGATCAGAAAAAAAGAAATATAGTTCTTTGTGAATCAACTTTGACTGAAATCGCTAAAAAATTGTATAAGACACAATTTTCATTAGAGAAATATCATCCAAATAAAAATATAAAAAGTAGGGACACCCATCAACTGACATCAAAATTATCCATCTCTAGAGAGAGAATATACCAACAATATCGTCGGAAGACCAGTTTAAATTATCACAGAGATGTCATCATCGGAAAAACCTTTAGTTCGTAGCCAGGAATCGAATGATGGGCACCAGCGACGTCGGGTTCGGTTCCTGGCTAAAGGTTATAGGTTTTTCCAATGATGGCATCACTGTGATAACTTGACCATCTCTGTTTGTGTCAACAGAAAACAAATATCATTTTCCCGAAATTCAAATTGATTGGAAGAATTGAATCTAGCATTGAAAGTGTATGTATCACTAATATTTCTAATAGGAGACAAATCATGAGTATGTCTCTTATTTATCATCTAAAACAGCCTGTTGTATATTTCAGAAGTATTTATATGAACAAAAAACTGAATTTTCAAGTGCAGCAGTGACTAACATTTATAAATCGGAGTATTGGAATGAATGTAGGTTTCACACCCGACTCTTCTTTCCAGTAAGTACCACCATTATTGTTTCATTAGTCGACATCATTAGTGCAATATCAGTGCGACATCATCCGCCGATCCCTCTGCAGTACACCTAGTACCATAAAAAGGAAATTTGATAGTTGAATCCATTCAACATTCTCAATGAGGTTCGAATTGCCTGTGGAAAAAATATGTTATGCCTTAACGCAGCAATAACATTGCGGGCATAACTACGGAAAAATGAAATTAAGTTTAATAATTGAAAGCTGTAAAATATCACAAAGAAATCAAAGATAATGCATGGCATAAAAATATGTTTGTATTTTTCAGATTTTGAACCTTTCCAGCCGTCGTTGATTATATTTAATATTACCAATATCCGTTCCACTTAGTGTGTGCATTCATAACTCTGGAAGTTGTAGATTTTATTGTGCCATATAACACAATTCAAAGACTAATCGTAGTTACAGTTTGCTTCAGAAACAATATAAATTACCATAATCGATAAAAGTTTTACAGTAAATAAACGATAAATAAATCCAAACCAGTCCATGACCAAATTCAAATACTGACAGTTAACCAAATTAAAAAAAAAATGACCGGGCCACCCCCAAAATAAATCAACCAAAACTACTCACCAATCTATGCCATCCAAAAACTCAAGACATTGAATATCCTAAGCTATTCACCATTTCATATCACCCACCAAATAAACCAGTCCTCATCACGAACTATTGTTTATTTCAAATCCTCCATGCACCATCAAAGACCCTCCATCCTCCAGAACCAACCACCTTTCCCAACCTCGCCACCATCACAAATCATCCACCATTTCAAGCCTTTCACCATCCCAAACTAATCACTCTCTTCAACCATTCACCTACCATACCATCCACCATTTCAGACCTCTCACCTACCAAACCATCCCCATCTCACACCTCTCAGTAACAAGTCTTATTCGTTATCCATATGATACCATTATAATAACTCTTCACGTGCCATTACATCCCAGTTGATTCCTTGAGTAGAATATCATGGAATTTATATTTTATTTTAAACGGTAGAATTGCATTCATTCTGGTGAATGAGTTTTGGTACAAAGACAGTTAGGAGGCGCAGTGATTGGACCCTGAGCCCTTGGTTATCAATAGATGTAACTTTGAAAAGGCTTCATGCCAAAGCTTCGTCACTTTCTTCCGAACAAATTGTCTTCCATACCAGTGTGCTTCTTTGACTCAGCACTGATGAATTCGATGCTTCGAAAGTCGAAAACGGATCTTATAACATCACACTATAGTTTGAGGACTTCTTCCAGGGCGTGCTAACCATACCCAGCTGATTCTCCGTTCCTGAGAAGTATTTTTTAGCACCAGCTCTGCTTCAGCTGATCGCCTTACAGTCCTTTAGTTTCCGCACATGGTGAGTTGCACTCCGCAGGAAGACTTTCTTGCTGGTCGTAAGGACGCTGTTTTATGATTATGAAGGATATATTTATCGTCTATGCAGAACCTCCTCTATAAATACGGGACTTGCAGTGCATGGCCCTAATGATACAAAGAGTGGCCCAACATGGTTTCGCCTATGACGGAGGTAAAATTGCTATAGGCGATCATTGTGATGACATCTAACACTGATGCTTCAGAGCATGCATTTAGGGCTGATGAACTTATAGACTGAACATCATCCTGTGTATTTGCTGCACAAACATTGGCGTGAGTTGTGCTTAAAACTTTTAACATCGGTGTAGTGGCATGGAACATATAAGCACAAAAAAAAGGTTGGGCAACAGGAAAGATAAGTCCGCAGACGATTGTTATCATGCGCGGCATCAACATCCTAGGCTATAATAATACGAAATTATTTATTGCACGTTGTCAATTTATATTTGTTATACGTTGATTTTAATCACAAACTTATGAAGTGTATTCAGTGAAATAGTTTGACACCGCAATCAACAATTATATATAACAAAAACCTTGGCAAAAGAATGTGAAAACGATATACACACAAATTGCTTCCCTTGGTTGTACTGATGAGTTGAGAAGGATAAAAAAAGCCATATAGAAATAATAGTAATAATAATAATAATAAAGTTTTTCATGCACAAGCCAATGTTATTCACGTGGAATAATAAATGTTCACGCAATATATCAAAAATAATTGTAATGACAAGATAAGAACTTGTAACTGGGTACGGGGCTGTGTATGAACGGAAGGCAGGCATCTTACATCCCTAGCAGAGCATAGGAACACTCCTCTTCACGAGATATGTCACGAAGAGAGAGCTATCAAGGTAAATTGAAATTACGCAATTAAGATGAACTATATTCTGATGCTATAAGGTGTTGTGATCTGACGTTGGAGTATTTTACAAGACAAATAATAAGAATTCTTCATTCAGATTTGCTGCCTAATTCATTGGATACCACGTCAAATGCGAGAGAAAAAAATTCATGTTACAGTCTAGCTGAGCTCAATAAACGATTTTTTATATAATGCGGAGTAGCCTATATACTGAATGCGTATTTTTGTGGGATAGTGTCAATTACAAACTTTATTTCGAGAGAGTTTGACGTTTTTTTTAGATAACAGTGAAATTAGAATGGAACGATTTGTTCATCGTGACAAGTCATTGCAAAACATTTATATTGCATCTCAATTACAGACCTTATAATTCGAATAAAGCTGAAACAAGGTCCTGAGTGGCTTCTCATTTCCAGTTTGTGCTATTAAAAAAATAGAGGTGATGCAAAGCGACTGGACACAGAATATATATTAGTTAGGTTGACCCTATGCAATTGATCTCTGCCTAATAACCATAGGTATGTTAGATTGGTTTTAGTGCTTCTCGACATTCACTTTGCTAACTAAATCCTGCCCGTGTCATGCAACTGTTTACACATTGAAATAATAATCAACAACTGCCTGACATATGGGTCGGCTGCTTGCTTATATAGTCGTCATGTGGATAAAAGAAGTCGATATGAATCATAGACCTTTTTTTGTGACATCATTGAATTACATGTAAGTTGTCATCGGCGATCTGAGCTGACGAGGCTATCCGGATCGTACCCTGACAAGGAGACGCTTTACCGTTTAATGGCTGTTCCAAGAACACGCTCTACCAAGTGGGGATGATTACCAGACAAGACAAGTTCAATTTAGTCTTGAGAAACTCCCCTCACGGACAACCTCAGCTGGGATACTTGGCCAAAAAGGACAGCATTTGGTTGCAACTCAATTAGTTGTCTCGTAGCTTGAAAACATTTCGAGTTAATTGTGAAAAAATGTTCAATAACTTAATCGTATCGCGTAAGAGTGATGCAGTAAGTAGTTATGGTGAGCAGGACAATGTAGGTGGCAGTGAGTGGCATCACGCTATCGTGTCGCGTTAGAGTGATGCAGTAAGTAGTTATGGTGAGCAGGACAATGTAGGTGGTAGTGAGTGGCATCACACTATCGTGTCGCGTTAGAGTGATGCAGAAAGTAGCCATGCTGAGCAGGACAATGTAGGTGGTAGTGAGTGGCATCACACTATCGTGTCGCGTTAGAGTGATGCAGTAAGTAGTTATGGTGAGCAGGACAATGTAGGTGGCAGTGAGTGGCATTAGAAATGATATTACACTTGTCTTAGAGAGGGAGATAGAAATACTGTACAGACAAATATATTCTACTTCTAATACTGACAGTACCGTCTATAAAAAGTAATCAAAGCCAAGCTCATTTTAGTGTTATATTTTCAGTCTGATATAATATCTTTCGATCTACTGCAATCTTCTATTGTCTCAAACATGACGCTTTGAGTTTTTATGTGAACATGCACAGGATTCTGCCACCCAGTTGCCACCAATCCAGGCTCGCTGGCACCAATCCAGGCTCGCTGCATTCACAGACAAGCTTGTGACAAACATTCTGTGCTCCAAACAATGGCTTGTGCAGGGCTATGGGATGAGCAAGTCTGAGATAATTGCAACTGAATAGTTCTAAGTGAAGTTTATTTAGTTTTCTGTGAGCTGAACAAAAACGATAATTCTAATCATATGTTGAGGTAAAAAAATTATCTTATATAGGTCGAAAAGTTGGTCATAACTTCAATAAATTATATTGACGAACGGTTAGTTGAATTTGTAGCTGGGATTTCAATGAAACAATAAAGGACTGAGTAAACAAACTAAACAATTTTGAATTTTAACTTATATTGTCAGTTTCACGAGGGCAAAGAACTGCAGTCGGCAAAAATTTTAAACGCTATTAACAGCTTCCCATGAACTTATCCATTTCAGCATTTCCAACGCATGTCAAACAGTAGAATGTGTAACATGAACAAATATAATTCCTCTAGGCCAGAGAAAGTTGCCACGAATTTTTGCCATTCTCGTCAATGAAGTTTCATTGGGGCAACAGACTGCTTCAGGACGGCACTTAAATTCAGATGTTGTCGTTGTAAAGGTTGGCAATTAAGGAGAGTGATCGTTATACAGAACCTCGGTCTCAAACTACACGCGATTGAGATGATTGTCTGTTTTTTATAAGGAAACTTTCTAATCTCTCTGAAGCAACTACGTGGTGTCAGTTCTAACGTGGAGTGTATGATGAGCAATTTGAACATTTTGGCACATGTTCGACGGTTACCGATTGGGGGAGCCCAGCTTTCGAGCTAAAATTATTTCCGCAAACGCGCACTATCGCCACTTCACTTCACCCCACTGTCATGGCCGAACACTGTCATAACCGCTAAAAAATAATCAGCAAATGTGCTTTCGCGATAAACAATGTTTCAGCTCACGCGCATTTGCGCCACAATCATAGCATCCTTCACTCAGAGCAGTCACTGTCATATCCGCCATTTTCATATCAGCCACGAGTCGTAACATTTTACTGGTCATTACTTTAATGAAACCTCAATAAACTTACATAACCGGCAAAAAACGCATTACGTACCCTAGAAAAATACGTACGTTTGCCCTGCGGGTTAGATATACGTAACTTTGCCCCGCGAAATAGAAACACTTACCCCTAGGTTCCTGTATGTGGTTCTAGGCGCATTGCACCCTCGGCCATGCTGATGCACCACCGACTGGTTAGGTTTGGTTGGGTAGGAAGAGTTTAATTAAAGTGATAACCAGTAAAATGGTACCTTAGTTCGGTTGGCGGAACAACTCGTTGCTGATATGCCAGTGGCGGATATGACAGTGGCTGGTCTGACTGAGGAATGCTACGAGTGTTCGCTGGCAAAAAATAGTATCGCAGGAAGGTAGTCGCAACAACTTGTGGCTGATATGACAGTTGACGGTGATGAAAGAGGCTGATCTGACGTTAGCTTTGAAAGAATTATTCGTTAGGTATGGCGACCTCCGATTGTTTGGGGAGCAAAATTGCTGGCTGGTGGTACGCTGCTCTTCAGACCAGCAGTCCGCACATGTTCTGATGCTGATTGTGCCTGCATCGCAGGACGCATGCTAGGGAAGAACTGAAAATCATTTCATAAATGTTGATCCGACTTTGGGCGGAAGCAGGATTATGAACATTGCCAGTCATCCTACGGGATGGGCTGCGGCTCGGTTGTATATAGAGGTATATTTTACTACACGAGTTAACTTTACTGGATGTTATCAATATTATATGAAAGGTAAATAAATCAAGAAGGAAATGAAACCATACTCAGAAGCAAAATGGAAAAGCACGCGCATATCTAGCAAATAGACGCTTGCTTTATACTCCTCGTAGATTTCAACGATAATAGCCACATACATAACTCTAAAAAAACATTTAGGTTATTCCTTCCGTTCTAAAAAAATACTTTTAAATAAGATTTCAATCTTGAGCTTAATGATCCTCGATACGATAACTTGTTATTTGCAAATAAGGCGTTATCTTTCACTTATAAATGCATGCCGGCAACAGAGAGGAGATTGCGTTTAATGAGCTATATAGAGTTGTTTGGAAAATGTATGTATGTATGTATGTATGTATAGACATACAGCCGTTTCCCCCTAGTTAGGAGGGTGGCTAAGTTAGGCAGACACAGTGGGGGGAGGCGCCAAATCTCCCCTCCACAAGACCGCCGTGGCACTGCCGAGGCTCGAACTCGCGACATGCAGCACCAGAGGCTGACACTGCAGTCGGATTCGCTAACCACTCGGCCACGGCGGCCTATATGAGATAAGCATATTCGCTGTGTATTTGATCGGTGAAGAATCTACATATTGTTCTGAATCCATTGAAATATTGTTTGTCGCTTTTTGAATTCCGAAAAGGAATACATTACAGTTTACTCGTCGACGGAATAATGATGGGTTAGGATTATCCGGCAGCGTGCACGATACACTTCCCTACCCGTTCGCACATGAGAGATTCCATGTTTTTTTTTAGAAAGTGTCTTTTCCGGGAGGGCATGCATTCTTCACTGGGAAGTGCTGATGATATGTCCCTAGTTTTTGTGTTATTTCAATAACCGTTTAAAGGCGCATGAACTGATATGCGAAATAACTTTCTTCTAAGCTCAGCTAGGCTTTTAGCGGCTCTCGGCGTCAATTACCCTGATCGTTATTTGATAGCCTCCATCAAAAGTGGGGATGCATGGTGGAAGGTAAAATGTGTTCAAACCCGTTTGCGATTATAGATTCCTTACCCGTCAAAACTACTCTTAATTTAAAAGAAGTTATTTATGATCAGGATTTGTTCATTAGTATGTGGACCATAATGGATTGCAATGATGACTCGCAACTCTGTCTTCCCATGTCAAGTTTTAAGGTTCGGCGCCTGTGTTTTACCTTCTTGCCACTCAGCCTAACAGGCCCCTCGAAAGCATTGATATAATAGATAACAAGACGAGAACGGGATATTTTCTACCTCTGTCGCCGTTCATAGGAATCAATAATAAAGGTGGGTTTTCAATTTGTTTGTCATCAATGCGGTCCTGATGTGCTGATGCAAACAAAAGTTGAATTGTTCTGTATTTATAAATACAATTCCTGTTCCTTTCAACACACATATCCATTGTTGTTGCCCAAGAATTAAATGCGTTTATGAAAATATCTTCCTTCATCCCAGTATGGAGTGGTCAGGGAGGTGAATGCGAGTGTGCTGGGTCGTGACTTGGAACTCTTGGAAGCGAATGGGCGGAGTTGGCAGTTGAGCCAGTTGCTATCTGCTGATGATACGGCCCTGGTTGCGGATTCGGAGGAGAAGCTATGTAGGCTAGTGTCTGAGTTTGGTAG
>SDVV010035898.1:0-11006 GCA_016164225.1 Gammarus roeselii
CTGATGGAATAAAATGAGCCTTTTATTCTATCACAAACACGTAAACACTGTGTTGTAGATATGACCCACTGCTTTTGCACCAGGTGGGCCTAGCAAAGTTTTTAGAACAGCCGATTTAACTTATGCAGTGAATGATATTTAGCACAGCAAATGAAAATGAAATGCCCTCCTCTATTTATATATCAAGCAGAGGAGGAACAAGCCACACACCCTCACCCCACGGCTGTCAGTCGAAGAATCACTTTGAAAGAACTGTCAGATTCTTGGCAAATATTGCAGTTTTCACCTGCAATTTACTGTGTGTTATATTTAAAACATATTTTGTTTTTAATCTATGTAGATGGCCAACCGATTCCTGATCAGCGCGAGAGACATCGAAGCCTTTCAATCAATTTAAGGATTCGTCACATTTTACTATCATCTATAATCCGGATACCCTGCGCAATTGCTTCAATCAATCGCAATATCAGTTGAATTTTCTGAGAATAGCCGATTCTCAATCATCAAAACTAAGTAAATAAAGGTTACGTTTTTATCAATCATTAACGAAATCAAATCTATGAATACACCCACTATTTTCAATGAACGCTCAAGTTTTCACTTCAATATTACTCCCCGCCACTGGGCAGTCGTCTTGGTCATGACGTAAATATTTTGGGAAAAGCGAAAAACATAACTTTTCCGGAACAAGGCGCCGACAACAAGTTTGTCACGGTGCGCAAAGTGGGTAGTACAAGAAGTAGATCATTATTCATTGTCTTGAACACTATTTGAAAGGAATTGTGTCACCAATCTATTAAATAAAGAAGATTGTCATAATCCGGCTTGTTGTGAATGAAAACTAAGGGAAAAATGGTCTATTGATTGCATTAGCAGTGAGTGGAAATACGCCATGAAGACTTAATGTGCTGCAGACCAAGACCTAATTACAAAGTTTCCTTCAACAAATTCATATACTTTGCAGTGTTCTGTTACTAACGAAATGGACTACATTGTCATAAAACATGAAAGTAAGTGATGCATGAATGGGCAATTGGTGATGAACTAACTTGGTTGCAGAATAATATTGTGGTTTATTTGCTTTTCATATCAATTCTGAAAAAAAGTTGAAGGGCAGATCTCATCCTCATATGTTGCAAAGGTAATGTAGACATCTTAGATATCAATTTCCAAACATGTACTCATCACCACAAAATACGACCATCTGAGATAACCTCTGCGCCACAGGAGTGAAAACCACAACCACGATCTCATTTGTCATCAGCCACGGCATACGGTGTCGTGGCGCTTAATAAAAATTGGAGGAAGGTAGTGTCCGAATCTCCCTCTGTCACCATTCGTCAAGATTAGTATCAGCTTTTATTGTAACATTAATGAAATTAAACTAATCCAAGAGGTTCAAGCTCTTGATGAAACCTTAATTTTGAGTTACTTTGTAGGATTCAGGTCCGTTCGCTAGAGAGCAGCGCCGCCTCGCTGCCCTGTTAATTTGAAGACCATCATTCCTTGAACTCATCCGTTGACAAGATACATTTATTTTGGTTAGCAGCCATTATCTGATATGACGGTATAATAAATACAACTGTTTTTGATTAACCGTAGCCTAGAGAGCGCTTCAAATAGAACGAATAGAACCTTTAAGCCTCCCCGTCATGAACCATGCCACGTCTCGATCGTGATCCTGGCTCGATACAATTACACTGACACCGATGCCAATGTAAATGAGTGCGATACAAACACAATGATTCGGACACAAAAAAAAATGTAACGGGGAAATTTACAAGTATCCGACAATAACATAAAGATTCTGTTGACGAGCCACTTGTACAATGTTAGCTGAGTTCCTCTGAAGCATTATTTTTCTTCAGAACCAGCCTGCTCATTGACCAACTATAGCGTCCGCACCATCTTTATCCCACGGGCATCACATGAACGGGAACAGTGAACTCCGGTGGAATTAGACCTTGCACGCGAAGCAACAGTTACGATATCTGGCTACGTGTTGACGGAGTGGGATAAGATCTTGCACGCGAGGCAATTGTTACGATATCTAGCCACTGGATAGCGGAGGGGAAATAAGACCTTGCGCACAAGGCAATAGTTACAATATCCAGAAACTGGATGACGGAGTGGAAATAAGACTTCACACGCGAGGAAGTTACGGTATCCAACAACTGGATGACCGAGTGGAACAAGACCTTTCACGCGAGGGAATAGTTACAATACCCAGCTACTGGATGGCGGAATGGAATCAGATCATGCACATGAAGCAACAGTTTAGTGTCTAGCTTCGGGATGACGGAGTGGGAATAAGTTATTGCAAGCGAGAAAATTGTTGGGATATCCAGCAACTGGATGACGGCGTGTGTGCACAAGAGGCAACTTTTCGACCTCCAGTTAATGGATGGTGGAGTGGAATCCGACCTTGCATGCCAGTCAACAGCTATGATATCCAACAACTTATGCGATATCAAGCAAAGAGATGAAGGTGTTTACAAGTGTTTACAAGTTAAGGAAGACAACAATAGGCCTATTGGCCCAAATTAGGTTGCCTTTTGATAGCAAGAGGATTAGTTCTGAAGTAGAACGTCTAGGAGAGCATCGTGTGTCATTTATTATTTTTATAACAACAGGAAAGGGAACGGTTTTGCTATTTATCGGCGATTTATGTAGAACTTATTGAGAGGTGACTTAAACGTTTCCATTGTATTGCTGTTTACAACCTCCGCTGGAAGTTTGTTCCATTCTCCGATAACTGTAAACGTAAAAAAATTGCGCGTGATGTCGAGTGAGAAACGTTTCCCACCGATTTTGTATCTATTGTTCCTAGTCACTCCGTTTGTATCTAACGTAAAAAGACCCGCTCGGTCGACGTTTTCTTTACCCTTCATATTCTTCCACACTTCGATCATGTCGCCTCTTACTCGACGTTTCTCTAGCGTTAAAAGATTGAGTTCAAGTAGCCTGTCTTCGTACGATTTATTCCGCAGCGAGGTGATGAGTTTGGTAGCTACATGTTGAACCTTATCAAGTTCAGTAACGTATTTTCTATGGAATAGCGACCAGAATTGAACGGCATACTTGAGATGCGGTCTAACAAATGCATTAAATAACTTGAGCATACTGTGTTGGTTTTGTTCGAGATATTGCGGGATATCATACTTAGCATTTTGTTGTCTTTCTTGACAGCATCGTTACATTGTTTGCTGCTTTTTAAGTCGTTACTAATGATGACAACTAAATCTCTCTCATCGGTGACGGGAATGAGTTTCTTTCCGGACATTGAAAATTCGTGTTTGAGGATATGAGGACCTATGTGCATAACTTTGCTTTTGTCTACATTAAATTTCACTTGCCAATTTTTTGACCAATCAACCATTTCTCTTCAAGTCTAATTGGATCTGCGGACACTCTAGTTCAGTTTGTACTTTTCCTCCATTCTTAGTATCATCTGCGAACTTGCTACCGAGATCGGTAATGAATGATATAGAGAGAACTGGCCCTAACACGGATCCTTGAGGCACGCCGCTTGTAACATTACCCCCTGGGGAAGAAGTGCCGTTAATACAACTCGCTGCCGTCTGTAAGTAAGCCAGCATTTTATCCAGCTGTTAAGCTCGCCTCGAATAACGATGATGTGTAATTTACTATTAAGGCGGTTGTGGGACACTTCATCAAAGGCTTCTTGAAAGGCAAGGTGAATGATATCGAAGAAGATTTTGTGTCGTGGATTTCGATTATATTTCTAAAAATGAGTAGCAGATTCGTTGGACAGAAACTGTTTTGTCTAAAGCCAGGCCGGGAGTCGCCAATCAATTTGTTTGATTCTAAGAATTCGGTAATTTTATCCGTTATCAAACTTTCTATCAACTTGCCAATGACTGAGATCAGACTAATTGGATGGTAGTAGCCGGGACACTTTTTATCAATTGTTTTGAGAATTGGGGTAACAATGACCTCTTTCCATTCAGAGGGGCAGGTGCCATTTGTGAAAGATTGGGTCTAAGTGTTCGATAAATGTTTGGCGATTTCGTTTCTAGTCTCCTTTAGAATTCTGGGATGGACTTGGTCTGTACCTGGAGATTTAGTGACTTTCAATTAATCTTTTTCTTTGATATCGGCGGTGGGAAGTTCATTGTGCTAAGAGCTATGATATCCTCAGGATCAGGAATATCCTGATTCTTTAACGTGTATACAAAACAAAAGTATTCATTAGGTATGACACTCATTTTGGTGTCGTCCGTTTCTGGCCCACCAACATCGTTCTCGAGTAGACCAATTATAGATCTCGAATTTGTTTTGCTCGCATTATAACTAAACAAATATTTCGGATTAGTTTTGGCATTGGTAGCAATTTTATTTTCATACTTTTTATTCATACGTTTCAGGACCCTCTTTAGATCTCGTTTGCAAAGGTTGTATTCATTTTTTTTGCTACGTCGTCATGTCGATGTCTCTGTTTTATTGAGTGTTTTGCTTTCTTTCGTGATTGAAGGCGCTGCAATTCTCTTTTCCAGTACATGGGCTGATAGACTGTTGTTCGCCTATTTTGGCGCGGGATATGCTCATGTTCAATATTTTAAAGTGCTGTCAAGAAATAGTTAAGCGATTGATTGACATCTTGTCCGAGAGTTATATTTGCTGACGCCATTGACTCTTCAAAGCCATCGAAATGATCTAATCCGAAGTTTGGGACTTTTTCGCAGTTTGTTGATGTTTTCATCTCGAGCTTTATCAAAAATCGGATACAGTTGTGGTCACTAGTTCCGAGCGGTTCGTCTACTTCGACGTTCATGACATAAGAGTCGCCTGCACTAAATAGGAGATCAAGAATGTGGCTACCTCATGTAGGTGTCTTCACCATTTGGGTCATGAACTTATCGTCTGCAAAATCAATCAGGCGTTTGCCGGATAAGACCTTGAATGAAAGACAACTGTTATGATGTCTAGCAACGGGACGACGTTGTGGAAGTAAATAAACAATCTGAACAAACTCTGCCAGACAATTCGGATGCAGTCGCTCTGAAAAAATGGGTGACTGATGTTAAAATAGATGTAGTTGTCAGAGCATCCGCGTCTGAAATAATTATCGGATGTACATGAAGAGTATTTTTTACGACAATAAAAATAGGATTAACACGTTCTTTAGGTATATTGCCATGTCGACATACCACAAAAATATCAAAATAGACTGACGATATTTACCAATTCGTCGTCAACGTGTGCTGCTCTACTTCTACCTCTGAACGTTACCAATCGATTGACATTCTTTGAGGACTTTCTCTATTCTCCCTTGCTCAATATGTCATGGGAGAAAAAGCTTTGTATTGAAATTTTGATTTCATGAAAGAACTAGTAAACTAAGTTAGGTCTGCAGACATTTACATTATCATGACAAATTACTGTTGCATCTGACATATATTTCAATAACTGGAACTAGAAAATTACCAAAATGAGGTTGTATATTACATTACTCACACAATGTTTGTCACACGAAGAAACAAATTTTATTAACTACCTCCATAGTTAACATGACATATTCCCTAAGCACAGGAAAGAAAAACATTGCATAGTGTCAAAAAATATTAGATCAAAAACTGAACAAGTTTCAACATGAAGAAGATGACTGGAAATATGAGTATAAGAATTGAAACAAGTTATTGAATGAAACCATAAAATAAAATAGATGAAGAATAAATAGGTAACAATGTAAATCGACTAGTTAAAGGATATTACGTATCAAGAATTTCTGCACGTACAAGTTCAAACAGCTACAATTTTTCGTTTCGTTTGAAGGTACTTGTACTGCTACTCGTCATTATATCGATAGCTATCGAATTACATGTATAAGTAGGTTTGTTCTAAAAAATATTGTGAATGCGTTGATGACTTACGGTGAATTTACAAATCCGTAAAGTTTCAAAGATTTACCATAGGGTTATTTGTTATGAGAAATTCGTTACTATTAATTGTTAATTGATTCAAAGCTTTGTCAACAAACATTGCAGATGAAAAGGTAATGGTGTGACACAGTGGCAGATTATTGCATTGACAAAAGAGAGGCAACGTGTGGTCAAGTCTGCTAGCACGTTATGTTGTTCTAAATGACACTTTATTTCTGGGAATGACAGGTCTGACGTGAGTTTTATAGGTAGAAGCAGACGCGCAAAACCATTGCATTGAGGGCTTGCAAATTGTGGGTGAGTTCTCTTGATGGCCCTCCAATAAGGCCGAATTAAAGACTTATTTTGGGATTGTATAAATAACTTAAAAATCTTCATAAAAAAACGACAGAATGCCAAAGAAGTTATAAATGAAAGGATACGAGAATCACGCAGCCTATTTTTAGCTGAAGTAGAATTCCGACGGTTATAAAATTGCAGTCAACCAACACGAACTAAGTGTTGTTCGGTAACCTTTCGGAACTAAGTGTTGTTCAGTAACCTTCCGGAATTAAGTGTTGTTCGGTAACCTTCCGGAACTAAGCGTAGCTTAACAGAGCTTCACCAACGAAGTGTTGTTCGGTAGGCCTCAAGAACTGAGTGCTGTTCAGCAGATTTTCGCGAACTGAGTGTTGTTCAGTTGATCTTAACGAACTATTTTATTTTCGGTAGCCCTTCTCACTCCTCATGTCACCCTTAATTTGCAGTAGTCTCCAAGTCATTAATACTAAGAATATCAATATCGATGATAGGTCCACTATTTAAGTATTGAATTGCAACTCAATGTGTCAATTGACGCTTTCATCGTTTGGCTACTCAATGGAATGAAATTTTGCTGTGGCAACTTGTGGATAAAGAAAATAATGCTCGTTAAGGTTTGGTTGAACCCCTTTAAAAGGCCATGACAACGCTTACCGATAGAGGAAAAGAGAAAACATAAGATGCCGATATATCTTCATTGATGCGTACTGAGTTGGGAAGTGCTCACCGTGTTTGGTGCGTCAAGTCAATTTTGACTTTGTGATGTCAATCAAGAAGGCCTGTTGTATTGACCGAGAATGTTAGAGACCCTTCTCATACCACCGGCACGGTCTCAGCGGATTCGTAAAGATTTCGGGGCAAACAACAGCTTCCGCATTTGCCTTGTTCTTTCTTTACATGGAACATAATCGTTTGAACATTTAATCCTACAGCTCCATGGTGCGGGCCTTTGTTGCTTACTATAATAATTGCAGCCTCCGCCTTCCTCGCGTGACTTCTTCTGTCGCCTAACTTCCTTGTCTAAACGTTAGCTGGCCGGTAACTGCGATCATTTGTGATGCTATCAATCGACCTTTGAGATAAGAGAAAAGCGTTTTTTTTTTCATTTGTCACGCGACAGAGGGCGTTGGGGGCGACTCTCACCAACAATTGAACGAAGGAAAACACCAGCATATCGACAAACGACCGCCCCTTACCAGCAGGAAGATGACCGGTGGCCGGATTGTAATTGCATACATTATTGTCCTACGGAGCGAAAAGAACATTGAGTATCAATGATCCAGAATATTAACTCCTAACCAAAACAAGGTTAGAAACCGATGTCGACAACTATGCCTGACAGTTGTCATTGATTTCACCAGCGGCTTCATGGGCCGTCATTCCGCTTTCCTTCATACTGTTTTTCTACCAGTCAACTGAATACGGGAAAACTCATCAGGGCTTCATCAAACTCGTGCATCCACAATTATTCTTCATTAATTTTACAGTAAATCATTGCACTGTCCATCGCTTTCTTTTTGCTGATCTTTGGTATTCAATTCACTCTTAACACCATTCACTCAACCACAGACCTTAATGTCTCCCTGCCAGTCTACTTCAAGAAGTTCACTTCAGTTTCCATCATTTGCTGCACATAATATCATTTTGCGTTCTCTCCGCTATTCCAAATCATGTGACAACATGCGTATCTACTCAGTCGGAAAGGTCTCGCATCACACACTATTTGAATTGCTCACTATAGTTCTTGATTATATCCATCAACGAAATTCCTCCCATGCTTCGCAAATACTTTATCCATAATGCGTCAAATCAACTTAACACAGCCACTCCTACGTCTCTTCACCATACAGCACAGCTTGAGTATCTCCCCTCTCATATAAATCTTTCTTTGCCTCCATGCCTATAGATTTGATCAGCATTGCACCTTCAAACCATGGAGGTATACTTATACCTCCATGCTTCAAACGCCACACCTCTCCCAACAACTCTCAATTTAGGCTCACGGCGATTCTACCTGAACGCCCGCTCCCCTAACTTGTAAGCCCGCTATTCTCGTGCACCCCTCCAAACTCAGACAAGGAAAACTTTTATTATTTGAAACGTTTGTACCCTTTTTTGTTGTTGAGATTTTTTGTTTATGAAGCGGGTTGTAGCGTAGCTGCTACCTGATTGTTTTTTAACAATGGCTCTTATAGGCTGGCCTTTAACTATTTAAAAAGATCGGCCAGAATGTTTCACTTGGAGTCGGGTAGGCCTGAACCTGCAACCTCTAGCTACCCACTCGGCCACTGAGTTGGTAGCCCAGAAGGTCGCCCAGTGGGTAGGAATATTTTAAAAGTTTCCATGTTTCTCTGTCTGTCTGTTCGTCACCTTCTTAGCAATAAGGCAGGCAAAATTAAGAAGTACTGATTCAGAAAAGACGAAAAAAAATTAAGTCGCAGAGCAATGTGGTATGTCAATTTTCAACAACAGAAAAATACTATAAATAGACATAAGTCTGATTCACATGTGGTATTGGGAGCTTCCGGCGACATCAAAAAATAATTGTCGAACGCTCACTTATTATCAATGTCAAAGAAAACAACCAAATGGTGCATTTGGGCGACCAATCGAGATCTTCACTGTACAAATAAAAATTACTAGTGCAGGTACCCGACGCTCAGCAGTCGGAAGAAGTGGACATTCATGACTTACATTAATTATTGCCACCTTACTCGCGACCCTTCCTCAATAGCCGTATCCCGTTTTCGCTTCACATCTTCCATCCTTATAAACCTCTCGCCCCAATCGTGAAGCCTCAGCGGCCGGCTGCCTATGAATGATGGGCACGAATCTAGGCTGGGCAATTTGTGCACAAAATGCTATAACAAAAGCAATGATAGAATGAACTCTTCAGCCCATCCCAGCTCTACTAATTAACTATACAATGCTTTGCTGGTATAGTCAGTTTATTTTCCCAGTATACTACACACGGTGGCATCCTGAAATCACATATAAACGAATGTTATTGTATCTACCCACGTGTCTTTTCTCATTTTGTGACCTGTCTTATTTCTTTAGACTTTTGCTGTAGCATTGGGTGCTTCGGGAAATTATTCTAACTTGTATTATTATTGCAGGGTCAAATACGTGTTCGAAAGATGTCAATTCTATCCGATCAAGAGCAGGATTTTTTTTTTCAGGACCAACAATTTTGTTCATCATTGCTCTGCTACCCAGCCTCACACAAGCGTCCATTCTCTATAACTTAGTGAATTTAAGTCTGTCAAGACTGAACCGTTTCGCGATTCAATTCTTTGGACGTTACTTCCTTGGAAATTGACTCCAATTCTCGAAAAAATATTTTGTTTAATTTTTCAGATATTTGAATATTATGTGAGAGTACCAAATTGAAACGAGTTGTTGGAAAATTTTGCAAAACTTCATCAAATTTGAGAACCTTGGAATGCTTGATCCTTCGACTGTCAACTAACAATCATCATCAGAATAAATAACCAGAGGAATATAAAAAGAAATAACAATATTGATAATGAGTTATCCGTACCTTCTCCAAACCATAAGTACTATACAAGAAAAGGGAAAAATATTTCAGCTAACGTAACTGGAGGGACTATAACATACTCGAAACATTCATTTGTAATCATTAAGGCGTCTATTAACCATCTCTCTCGGTTACTGTGAATTCTTTGGCCGCATAGTTATTGGAAAACCTTCAGAGTTCGGTTAAAATCTCTGCTTTGAGTGTCTTATTGGCGATTCTTCTTTTATGAGTAATGCTTCCATTATTGCCAGATCTTGTTTGCTGTTGAGTTTTGTGATGATTGATGGAGAACCGTCGGAAAGCCCGGCCCCTCCCAATGACCGATCGCCTGTTATCAGAATATATTTCAGAAACCAAATGACGAATTCGTATAAAGTGACAGAGAAAGAACTACATAAAAAACTTCGACCAACTGACACGAACACAAAACTAAAATTATTATATAACTACCAAAATTGAAAAGTGAAAATCCAATTCATCAAGAACAACAGCAATCCTTCTCAAGAAGCGTTCACTGTAGTATACAGGTACACATCCAGGTACACATCGGACGCTCAGTAACAGTGCGCAGGCTTGCTGCATTGGTCGCACCACGATAACTGTTAATTAAAGGACGAAGCGACACAATTCCATAAAAAAACACCACAGAGAAGAACACAACTGCAATATAACTGGCTCTCAGATGTTTCAAAATACATCAAACATCACACAACTCAACAACAAACAAGATCTGGCACTAATTCAAGCATTACTCATACAAGAAGAATCGCCAATAACGGACCCTCGAAGCAGAGATTTTAACCGAACTCTGATGGTTTTCCAAAAACGATAAGGACATAGAATTCACAGTAACCGAGAGAGATGGTTAATAGACGCTTCAATGACTACAAATGAATGTATCGAGTGTGTAATAGTCCCCAGCCCGTTACGTTAGCAGGAATTTTTTTTTATTTTTCTTGTATAGTATTTAATGTTTGGAATAGGCCCCGATAACTCATCGTCACTGTTGCTATACCGTAATTTAGTTATTGTTGTTTCACTGTTTCTATTCCTTGGACTATTTATTCTGATGTTGATACAGTTCTGCATAATGTTCCTACAACTCGTTTCAATTAGGTACTCCACCGTAATATTCAAATTTAATGAAAATGATACAAGAAGATTTTTTCGTGAATTGGATTCAACTTCCAGAAAATAACCGTTCAAGAAATGCATAGCGAATTCAATTTAACATGTATTAAGGAGAACTTGCAACGTATATA
>SDVV010035899.1:0-11006 GCA_016164225.1 Gammarus roeselii
ATATCTACAAAAGTTTACATTTTTTCCCAAAATCCTTCTCACGCAACAAACTACACCATATTCTGAGTATCACCACCAAATTTGGCCCTAATCCAATGGAAACTCTAGCCACAGCATCAAAGTTTGCGGAATGTCAATTTTTCCAAACCAAAATTTTCGGGGACCTGAAAAACACACCTTCATGAATTCTGTGCGCGTATCGAATTTCTATAAGTAGCTGATACTTACTAACAAAGACCTGCTCTTTCAAGCCCCGTAGTCAAACGGTGACATTTCCGACGTCTTGGTGCCCAAAAGGGGGGTGCGAGCAGTCATCACGCGTTTCCTACTGCGGGGAGTCACCCCGGTTGACGCTATAATAAATATAAATATATTACAATTTTTTTTTGGTATTTTCCAAATTATCCTCGACATTCTGATTTTTTCATAGGTTGTATATATTTGAATGAACACTTGTATTCAATAATTCAGCACAAAAAATTAATAGTGTATGCAAGTTTCTTCTGAACAGGAAATAACGAGTAAAAGTTACATTTATTCAGATGTTAGAAGAATAACAAGTAGGTAGGTAGGTGGTCTTCTTGCAAAATGTGATGGCACAAAGACTTTCAGTTGTATGTATAGCTATTGTTTGAAGATTATAACTAAGTACTTGACACATCAAAGAAAAAACTTCAAACTACACCAAATGCTGATAGCATTCCTGGTACTTTTTGACTCGTTACAAAGTAGTGTCAACCAGGGGGGGGGAGGTGACTCCCCGCATTTTCGGCATACTTTAAAATAACTCAAAAAAGTATGCGGCTAAAAAACTACGTATTACGGTGTGTATAGCTACTATTATGACCATGGAGCACCGTAAGTTTCAACATTCTATTGTCAACCAGAAGAAGTTATTTACTAGAAACCGTGCGGCGAGCTACGACCCCTAATCAAGGGTGATTCCCTGCACCCCCCAGGTATCAATAATTGAAACGCAAATTAAAAGTTTGAGAGTACCAATAGAAAGAGATGCCTATATTAGTATATATCAGTTGCTTAAACTACATTTTTCCGTACATAAAATATTACGTCTGACAGGTCTTTTTTATGCTCGTCTTTTGCTGCCCTCGTACTTGACTGTCAAAGGATTTTTTTTCCCAATTTCACTGCGGGAAACAAAGTTTTTCTTCAGTAATTGTGATCTAACTTTTCTGGAAGTAATTTTTCCACATCCTGAACTAATTATGACCCTAAAGTATTGGTAAATGAGTCAATATTACAAAAAAAAACAATATTTTTATTGATACAATAAAACAAGTAGAAAATATATTTCTTCAATTCTATAGATAGCAAACTATTTGCATTAACATGAATACAAGTCATGCTAGGTAAGGTATTGTTATCTTGTTATGAAAATATGATAGAAAGATCGTTCCTGGGTGTTAATCATAAGATAACACTTAGGTCTAGACTTGTCACCATGGTCAATATAAAATTAGTTATGCATTCTGAAATTTGTTGTGGTGTAATTATTTTGGGTCATTTACTTATAGATTTTGTTATATGTGCAAAGAATTGCATTTAATTACTTTTTATTTAAGAAAAAAAAGATATTTATTAACAAAATAGGTGTGGGGAATTGCTCCCGATTGTTTTTTCACCTGGGGTGATTCTCCTCGGTTGTATATATCTACAAAAATTAACATTTCTTTCCAAAATACTTCTTAGGCAACAAACTACAACATATTCCAAATATCACCACCAAATTTGGCCCTAATCCAATGGGAACTCCAGCCACAGCATCAAAGTTTGGGGAATGATGATTTTTCTGAACCAAAATTATCAGGGACCTGAAAAACACACCTACATTTTGGTGATTTTTCATAAGTTCTGTCTGCGTATCGAATTTCTACAAGTAGTTGATACGTACTAACAAAGACCTGTTCTTTCAAGTCCCGAAGTCAAATAGTGACATTTCCGACGTCTTGGTGCCCAAAAGGGGGTTGCAGGTAGTCACCCCGTGTTGCCGACCGCGGGGAATCACCCTGGCCGACGCTATGCAGAATATGTCATGAGGCACCCAGTTGATGCTTTATTACATTATTTTTAATACATTATTCCATAATGTATTTTTTTCAAAACTCTTCCTAGGCAACAAGCTACATGTCAAATCTGACCAAAAAAAACTGAAAACTCTAGTCACTGCATCTAAGCTTGCAGAATTTGGATACTCCCTAAGTAAACTTTTCTAGAACTTGACAAACATCTTGACATAAGCAATTTTTTTTAATTCTCTGTACCAAGTTGCTGTAAGTAGCTGGGGCTACATACTAACTTGCTATATAAATATTTTTTTTCTCTCCAAAATTTGCTTTTTATTTTGTTTGGTGCTCAAAAGGGGGGTGCAGGGACTCATTCCAATTGACAGTTATAAATACTGAATACAGATTTGAATTATTCTTATACTCGTTAGTACCTAAATGAGCACTTCACAGACTTGACTGATGCTGGATGAATCTTGGCAACTTACCTTGTTTATACCTTTAGCTAACCACAGTCTATTGTTTCTCAATTGAATTGAAAATTTAGACAAAGCCAGTATATAGCTCTACTACATAATTTTAGCTAAGTATCTATTCCAGATTTTCATCCTGTTTTATGGTAGCTATCTTGAAGCAATGTTTTTTTATTTTTCAGTTATTGCCCACTCAATTGGTTGCGATGAGTTCCCAAGATCCAACTTTGGAGCGGCACTTCAAGGGCCACAAGAGTGAAGTGACTGCTCTCAGTTTTAACCCAAACAGCAAGCAACTTGTGTCGGCATCACTTGATGGCACTATTATGGTCTGGAACTTTAGGCAACAAACCAGGGCCTATAGGTGAGTGCTGGGTTTCCAGAACAAGGGGTATAGGTAGCCAGCTATATGTTGATAAGATGACTCCTTACAATTGAGTTAGCTACCAGTCCAAATCAGTGTTGGCTGACAGTGAAACTGGTTTACTCCTGCTGCTGTGTCTTAGTGACTGTGCCCTACCCCACCTATCACAATGTAAAGCAAAGGGTGGGAAAGCACATTGAGGGAATATCAAAACAGATCCATTCACAACCATTCTCCACTCATGCCTATCCATTGCACACTCTCTTGCTACCTCCACACTTATGTCTTGTCTTTCTGCCCAAATTTTGATCTACTTCTAGGCCTATATATGTCCTCTCACCTTCTCCTTCATCACCCTTTCACTAATTTCCTAACATCCATCCTCAACATGTGTCCAAATCATCTTGGAACATATGAATCTATTCTGTCCTCTAACTCCTTCACCATCCTCATACTAATTCTATCAAGGTTGTTATTGATCATGTCTTTAAGTGTCAATCCCCCCAAGTCTCAGGTCCGTTGCCCCCACTCCCAACCTCCTACAGCTTATTACATACTACAGCGCACCCAATACTTTACACCCTTCCTTCACTTGCAACTTCACCTCAGCTTCCACTGGTTGAATCTTTGCACGAGACCTTTTCTTGAAATGCTGAACTTACTCCAGTAACTAGCTCTCCATATTGGAGGATGCTAATTCTGCTTCCATTAACATTCCTTGGAGATCTCATTACCTAATATACTTTTACCCACGTTAACTTGTAGCTTTTTTGTATCGCACACTCTACCAAACTCTGAAATTAGCCTACATAATTTCTCCTCAGCATTTGCTACCACTGCCGTTTCATCTGCACACAGCAACTGACCCGACTGCCAACTCTGTCCATTTGCTCCCAACATTTGTAAGTTATGACCCAATACACTCACTTTCACCTCCTTGATCACTCCATCCATGTAGAGATTGAATAGCCAGGGCAATAACGCAGCCTTGTTTCACTCCCCCTTTGACACTGAACCCAGCACTTGCCTTGCTCCCCATTCTGACACATACTATGCTGCCAACACAGAAACTCTGAACCACTTTCTACAGTTTGCTGCCAACTGGATACAGACATAACACCCTCCATAGCGCTTCCCTGTCGATTCTGTTGTAGGGTTTCCCAATCCTGAATGGCCCAGCCTGTTGCAATGAGTTTAATTATGAAAAAATGTGTTGATGAATGATCAAGGAATGGCATTGGCAATATGATAATTGCATTGATTGTGGAATTTGATATGATTATCATGAATAATAAAATGAATAATGGTTGATGATGACTTCCTGCCACTCTCCTTTGTATCTCAAAGGTATGATGCAAAGGTGAGCAGATTCCCATCAGTCTACAAGTCCAGCAAACCAATGTACAAACCTCAACCACAATACACTTCTCTCAATTCAACCTTAAGTTCCAGGTTTCAACAACTCACCTTTGTATCTCTCCTTTGCAGCCCCCCACAGCCCCGCCAACCGGGCACTCAGGCATGGGAGGCAGTACACCTCAGCGCGCCAGCAATCAAAAAGAACAGCCGGTACAAGCACTGCTGCAGGACGTTGGTCGGAATGCGTTCAATAGGTCCAAAGAAAACAAAACAACAAAGACAGTCAACAACTGCACACAACTGTCAGCAACACAAACAAAGCCACAAGATCACATCAAATTGGGTCTAGCAAAACTCCTACAACACTGCCCCCAATTCCTCCGCCAGGGCCCTCCTGAAGCCCAAAGTGAATCACACTGCACCACAGCAGCGGGCAGCCGGTTCCAAATCTGCACACAGCGGGAATAAAAGAATCTGCGTTTATAGTCCATCTGACAGGGAGGATCCACCAGCTTGAAAGAATGCCCACGTGTGCCAACATCCAGAGCTCTCTCAAACAGAGCAGACAAACCTGAATCAACAGAACAAGGAAAAATCTTCCAACACTTAACAAGATCTGAACGCAACAACCTCCCCCTCACATAAAACAACTGCACTGCTTTGAGCTGCTCACCAAAGTCCACTCCACTCAGCCCATCAATCTCCCTGCTCCACCTCCTCTGCACAGACTCCAACAATCTCAGATCCCCCAAATATCCCACATTCCGCGCACATGAACAGTAGTCCAAGATGGGTCTTGAATGAGTAATAAACAAAGAGACCATCAAAACAGAACTCCTATTGACAGTAGAGCGGAGCAAACTGGTCGCCAGAATGGAAGCCTTTCTTTCAACATTCCTCACGTTGAGACGAAACCGCAGCCTCGAGTCAACAATCACTCCCTAGTCCCTGAAGGAATCGACAAGCTCAAGTACCTCACCATTCAAATTATAAGCAATTCTATCATCAATCTGCTCCAATTCTAGACTGCTCCTGTAGAAACGCATAAAGACACACTTGTCAATGTTCAACAAGAGATTCCATGACAACGACACAGACTGCACCAAATTCAGATCCCTCTGCAAGGAAGACACACCCAGTTGAACTGCTTTTACATCGCGGGGGAAACTCAAATAAAGTTTGAAGTCGTCAGCAAAGGCCTTCCACTCACAAGCCACACCTGCTGCAACATGATTGACATATTGCAGAAACATGAGCGGACCCAGCACAGAACCCTGGGGCACACCACATGTCACCTCCCAGAAGTTACTGACAACTCCCCTCACAGAAACGCACATTCGCCTCCCTATCAGAAAATGACGAATTTAATCCAACCGTCCACCCGGAATACCCACGCATCTCGGTTTGTCTAACAAAATCGAGTGACTGACAACATAAAACGCTTTAGAGAAATCCAGAAAGACCACATAAACAACCATTCCTTCATCTACCCGATCAGCAGCCTGACCGTAAGTAAGCAAAAGTTGGTCTTCAGTGCTCCTTCCCACCCTGAAACCAAATTGACCTTCAGACAAAATGCCAGAATCTTCTAGATGACACCAACTGGGACAAAATAACCCGCTCCAGCACCTACAGCAAACTGATCTGACTCTGCCCAGATCTGACTGCTGATAAGACAAACCAGCAACAGCAGTCTCTTTAATCCTCTTGTACCAAAGTCTTAGTCCAAAGTAATAAGCCAAAGATTTAAATCATTTGATATGGTTCACATAGATCGAGAACAGGACATGGTTCACATTGAGTGGGAACAGTGCTGAATCCTGAGGAACACCACTAATTACCTGCCTCAACTCACTATAACAACCATCAACAGCACCCTCATAAACACACCAATCAAGAACAGGATCCACCCAAGTCAACCTGCCCCATCTCCTATTTCCTCAGCTAGTGAATTAACAAGTCATGAGAAAGTATATAGAAAGCCTTTAAAAGGTAACTGAGGGGTCGGCTTGTATACAGGTACAGACACTAGGCCACATCCCCCAGAAAGCGGGGTGGCCGACGGCAAGGCGCACCTCACACCCTCATACGCTCACACTCACACAACTTAGCCCTTTTGTGCTAAAGCGTCCGGCCGGTACCCCCTCAACATGCACTCTGGGTCACGAGTGCAGTCCGAGGATCTGTTGTCAGCAGCAGGGCCCGACAGTTTTCACTGGCTTACCCCCGCCGCGTTATTATGTCCAGGCCCCTCCACCCACGACCATCCCGACAGCGGGATGCCAAGGGCAGGAAAACACATCAGAACAGCGTCAAAATCAACTATTCACAACCATTCTCCACTCACGCCTGTTAATTGCACGCTCTCTCGCCACCTCCACATTCATGTCTCTCCTTCCTAACGCCTGCTTCACACCATCCATCCACCCAAACTTCGGTCTACCTCTAGGCCTGCAACCACTCGCCTCCGCATTCATCACCATTTTCACCAATCTCCCTTTATCCATCCTCTACATGTGCCCGAACCATCTCAGTACACGCAAATCCACTCTGTCCTCCAACTCCTTCACCATCCCTGTTCTGATTCGAACCACGTCGTTGGTGATCCTGTCAACTCAGCGTTACTCCAGCCATGCTCCTGGAACATATCAGCTCGAGAACATTCAACCTTCTTCTCTCATCTGCTCTCGCACCCCAAGTCTCAGCTCCCTAGAGCACAGTTGGGACAACAACACCCTCATACAGCCATCCCTTTGCTTCCATCCCCAACGTCCTACAGCTCATTACACTCTTCAGTGCACCCAACACTTTACACCCCTTCTTTACTCGCACCTTCACTTCAGTTTACACTAGTTCATCCATCTCCACATGGGAGCCCAGATACTTAAAACACTGAACTTCCTCCAAAAGCTCTCCATTAAGGGTGACACTAATTTTGCTTGCATCGACAGTCCTCGAGCATCTCAATACTTTACTCTTACACACGTTCACTTGAAGCTTCCTCCTCTCACACACTCTACCGAACTCAGACACTAGCCTACATAGCTTCTCCTCTGAATCCGCAACCAGGGCCGTATCATCAGCAAAAGCCACTGGCTCAACTCCCAACGCTGCCCATTTTCTTCCAACAGTTCCAAGCCACAACCCAGCACACTCGTGTTCACCTCCCTGACCACTCCATCCATATAGAGGTTGAACAGCCAGGGAGACATCACGCAGCCTTGTCTCAGTCTCACTTTCACTGTGAACCAATCACTCACCTCGCTTCTCACTCTGACACATGCTCGGCTGTCAACATAGAAACTCTGCACCGCTTTCGACAGATGTCCGCCCACTCCATACAAACGCAACACCCTCCACAGCGCTTCCCTGTCAATACTGTTGTATGCCTTCTCCAGATCCATGAAGGCCCAGAACACATCCTTCCCTTTGGCAAGGCACTTCTCACATATATACCTGTCTCACTACAAAAATCTGATCGGTACACCCTCTACCACTCCTAAAGCCACACTGTTCCTCTCCAATTGCGCAGTTCGTACAGTCTCTAATCCTTTTGATCAGCACTTTCCCTTACAACTTACCAACCACACATAACAGACTGATACTTCTCGGGTTGCAGCATTCACTGTTATCTCCTTTGCCCTTATATAGCAGAACAATGCTCTTGGAACCCTATAAATATCTGAATTGTTTTACTTAGACTAGCCCTGAGGGGCTCTCTGATCTAGAACATATCAAATGAATAGATACAATGAACAAAAACTACTGTGCAAACCCTTCAGAATGTCCGTGCTAAAGACTTCCTCCAATCAAAATGCCAACAATATGGAACCTTTTCCCACATGATGCGGTAAATTGTAACTACACCAACCCATTCAAGCACTGGGAGACCAATCCACTGCTGTACTGAGTTAGAAAGGTGGAAACTGCTGCTGCAGAAGGAGGCAACCTCTGTTGCAGCCTTTTACAGGCTTGTAACTTTGAAACTAGGTAGCACATCTTGGCTGGGCTACTAGTAGCTCTGGCAAAAAATAGAGTTGAAGTACCACTAGGATTATCTCTTTGACCCATCTCTGGCCTCTTAATACACCATATTAACACAACATCCACAACCAATCCATTATTCACCCGGTCCGAAACATAGGCATAAACCAAGAGAAGCTAAAAATTGCAGTAATCCAAACCGGCGAGGAGAAAGAATCTTATTGCCTTCAAAAAGCTCAACCAGACTCGAGACCTAATTCCCAACTCATGCTCTCATTTCAGATTTAACAGGGTAGTAGTTCATTGAATCATACTATGACATGCCCTTGAACAGGATACCACAATTGACTGCAGTTACAAGTCAGGAAAGACACCACAATGTAATGACCTCTGAAACAGTATTAAAAAAGGCTAAGACTACGCCTGCATAACTTCTCAGAAGCTGAGAATGTAAGCTGTTCGGACCCACTGCAAACAAAATATTAAGAGCCAGCCAGTAACACGCCAAGTATCTGAGCAAGCATGAGTGACAACAGGATTGAGCATCCATCCATGAAAACGTAACTGGGTGCTGGATTAAGTAAAGCCCCACCAGCAAAATTCGATGCAAATTCATACACAAACACCTCACTCATCACCTGGGGAGGACAGTTAACTCACTCCAACAAAAAAATTCCCCCTCTTCCTTGTTGCAGATGCATGAAGGAAAAAGCTTTGTCCTCTTGCAAGATCTTTCCGTAAGATGTTCTAATATTTTGCACTACTCAGAATAGCCCCCCCTAGGCATCTGTTAGGTTCACGGGCCGCACGGAGTCACGACCCAACCGGGGGGGGGGGAAGGTGAACACCCTTATTCCTCTTCAAACCCTCCTCTTCTTCCCCCTTCACTATCTCCCCTTTTCAGTTCCCTACGGGGAGCGTCCATTAACTTGCTTTGAGGCTACAATGGAAAACAGGAGCAACTACTACTTCTAGTACTCTCCTTTTCTCCTCATCCTGATTTGCTTAACTTATATTTACCTCATTTGCATCTTAAGTTAGTCTCAAACTCCTTCTTAACAACTCTCCTAATGGTCGTTGCACACAAACACACATAGGTACACACACACACACGCTCACAGGCACACTCACACGGATACGCACACACACACTGACACTCAAACATACACATACCAGTTCTACCTAATCTCCTTTTGGGTGGAAAATAACAACCAAGTTGCACTCTTTCTTTTATGCCACCTTTTTCTACGACTATTCTTCTGATATCGAGGAGAGTGGTGGGGAGGCTGTTGGATAGGCTGGTGTTGAGAGGAGAGGGTGGAGGAGTGTCAGACCATTTGCTGGTGGAAGGTAGATTTAGAGTGGAGCAGAAGTGGAAGGGCAACAAACGAGTGGGAGGAGGAAGAGAGGTAGTGAAAGTGAGTGGAATGAATGTTAGAAGTAAAGCCGAGGAGTTCCAGCAGGCGTTGAAGGAAGAATATGACAACATGAGAGGACAGGACCTGATAGATGTGGAGGAAGAATGGCAGACGTTAAGGGATGCGTTGCTGAGATGTGCGAAGAAGGTGTGTGGTGCGCGCCGTGTGGGTGGGTGCAGGAGGAAAGGCTGCTAGTGGTGGAACGAGGTCAAACTGGCGGTGTCACGGAAAAGAGGAGCGTTTGAGGAGTGGTCGCAGGTGGAGTCGGAGGTGGCTTATGAAAGCTACAAAGAGAGGAGAAACGAGGTGAAGCGGGTGTTGAGAGTCAAAAGGGACGCTGATGCCAGGTGGGGCAGACGGTTGTGCCAGAATTTTGAGGAGAACAAAAAGATGTTCTGGAAAGAGGTGAAGAGGGTGAGAAAGGGAGAGACTGGAAATGAGGAAGTGTTGAAAGATGAAAACGGCCAGTTGTTGTTGGAAAGAGGTGATGTACGGAAAAGGTGGGCCGAGTATTTTGATGAGTTGTTGAATATCGAGGATGACAGAGAGGCTGACATTGTTGCTGTGGGTGGTGGTGCTCGAATGCCAGTTTTGGGAGAAAGACTTGTGGCGAACGTTACCAAGGAAGAGGTGCAGGAGGCGGTGGACGTATGAGAGCAAGGAAAGCCCCTGGTTTGGATGGCGGTGCGACCGAGTGCCTGAAGAAGGGTGAAGTAACGATTGTCAAATGCTTGGTGAGGTCAGTGAACTTGTGTTTTGTGGCAGGCGTGGTACCGATTGAGTGGCACAGTGCTGCATTGTTTCGCTATCTAAGGGCCAAGGAGATATAAATTAATGCTGCAACTTGAGAGGTATCAGTCTGTTAAGTGTGGTTGGTAAGTTGTCCGGGAGAGTGCTGATCAAAAGGATTAGAGACTGTACGGACTGCGCAATTGGAGAGGAACAGTGTGGCTTTAGCAGTGGTAGAGGGTGTACCGATCAGATTTTTGCAGTGAGACAGGTTTGTGAGAAGTACCTTGCCAAAGGGAAGGATGTGTTCTGGGCCTTCATGGATCTGGAGAAGTCATACGACAGGATTGACAGGGGATCGCTGTGGAGGGTGTTGCGTTTGTATGGAGTGGGCGGACATCTGTTGAAAGCGGTGCAGAGTTTCTATGTTGACAGCCAAGCATGTGTCAGAGTGGGAAGCGAGGTGAGTGATTGGTTCACAGGGAAAGTGAGACTGAGACAAGGCTGCGTGATGTCTCCCTAGCTGTTCAACCTCTATATGGATGGAGTGGTCAGCTAGGTAAACGCGAGTGTGCTGGGTCGTGGCTTGGAACTGTTGGAAGCGAATGAGCGGAGTTGGCAGTTGAGCCAGTTGCTATTTGCTGATGATACGGCC
>SDVV010035900.1:0-11006 GCA_016164225.1 Gammarus roeselii
TAGGGTCGTGCAGTGACTGCAGGGTTGAACAGCGAGGCATTTGCGTTCTGACGTGACTAGGGTCGTGCAGTGACTGCAGGGTTGAACAGCGAGATATTCGCGTTCTGACGTGACTAGGGTCGTGCAGTGACTGCAGGGTTGAGCAGCGAGGTATTTGCGTTCAGACGTGACTAGGGTCGTGCAGTGATTGCAGGGTTGAACAGCGAGGTATTTGCGTTCTGACGTGACTAGGGTCGTACAGTGACTGCAGGGTTGAACAGCGAGGTATTTGCGTTCTGACGTGACTAGGGTCGTGCAGTGACTGCAGGGTTGAGCAGCGAGGTATTTGCGTTCTGGCGTGACTAGGGTCGTGCAGTGACTGCAGGGTTGAACAGCGAGGCATTTGCGTTCTGGCGGGACTAGGGTCGTGCAGTGACTGCAGGGTTGAGCAGCGAGGTATTTGCGTTTTGGCGTGACTAGGGTCGTGCAGTGACTGCAGGGTTGAGCAGCGAGGTATTTGCGTTTTGGCGTGACTAGGGTCGTGCAGTGACTGCAGGGTTGAACAGCGAGGTATTTGCGTTCTGGCGTGACTAGGGTCGCTCATGCAACTGTTTGCGTTCTTACGCGACTCTGTGACCATGCAGGGAGGTATCTTTTGTTTTGCGACTGACCTTTTGCATTTGGGTTCTGGCGCTATTAACCCACAATTAATTTCGGAAGTTCATCCTTGGTTGCGTAGTTGTCTTGCTGGTGTGTGGAATTGGAACGACACATTATTTATTATATTGCTGTTTTTCAATAGCTAAAATATATGTTTTTCTGTTCATTTTTGGTAATCGCTTCTTTGCATCTGACTGACCTAGATACCGAGGTGTCGATAGACAATTTTGCCTAATTAATGTAACCCTCTACATTTTCTGCCGAGCACCAATTCTAGAATTATGCACCAAGGTACATACAACTTTGTCTTTAAAATTTATGCTCCTCAAAATTATTTCAATCACAGGTTTCATGAATCTGAATGTAGCGTTCGTCTGATTCTAGCTTCCTGTCAACGTCCCACGCAACCTCTGCTGTCAGTGTTGCGTGATCACAAGCCCACCCGTGAACACCTTCTGGTTCTAGCTTACTGTCAACGTCCCACGCAACCTCTGCTGTCAGTGTTGCGTGATCACAAGCCCACCCGTGAACACCTTCTGGTTGAGAATTACACTCTCATTGCCTTCCGTAGATCTCGATCTCGTTGAGTACAAGATGGGAGCCGCCAAGGTCTTCCTACCCAACGAGCGCGACCGTTTACTGCTAATTCTTGGCTTGACGCTTCTGTACCCCATGTTCGTGGGCTGCCTCTTTGTGTTGTTTCTCTTCGTCATCCTGCCCGCCATACTCACACCCGCGGGTGTTGTGTCGCCTCTAATACTCAGCCCCAAATACTGGCTGCACGGCTACTGGCTCGTGGCCATGCTAATCTGGGCCTTGTTGCTTGCCGTCCTCCTCCCACTCATGGGGCCCCTAAAGGGCGCGGCGCGAGCCAAGACAGTGAGCTACAAGCGCGAGTCGGGCGTCAGCATCAAGGACGACTCGGAACTGGTGCCACTCAAGGACGGAAACAAGGGTAAGCTAGCCGCTGTTGGGGGCGGTGCAGCGGCTTTGGCAGCTTATAATGCTGTGTCGACCTCCGCCTCCAGCCTTGATAGCGCTAAGGGGCGAGAGGACGAGTCCTCCAACGAGAAGCTCATGTCTTCTGGGGATTCCTGTGACGCGGTGGTCCTGGTCTCGGATGAGAAGACCGCCTCCCAGTACGGTCTTGAGGTCAGGTCAGACGACAGCCTCAAGCGATCCTCGATCTCCCTCGCCACTGACAGGAAGAAACTCACCCAGTCTGGAGAGTTCCTCAACGACTGCATGGTCACCATAAATTCGGACGATGACATCCAGGGGGACATCATCAGAGGCAACACTAACTGTCAGGTGCATGCCCAAGAGGAAGACTCTGACGATGACGCCTCAGCGGAAGGAGTGGCCCTCCTAGGCACAGTAGAGGAAAAGGACGAGCAGGACTCTGACGAAAACACGGACTCTTGCAAAGAACCTCTTCACGAGAAGGTCGAATCCCAACGCAAGCCAAGCCAATATGCCGAGATCGAGAAGGCGGAGACGCTGGCGCAGCGCGAGTCCGCACCCGTCAGCGAAGCTCTCAACGAGGCGATGGAGGCTGCGGACAGTCAGGACGACCTCCTTAAGGCACAACAGACGGAAATTGAGGTGCTGTCTCCTCGGGAGAGGGACTCTCACGTGGTGGAGCCGGTGTTGAGGCCGAAGAACCGTGACCTGCCTTCCCTGAATATCTCAAGAACCAGTCAGGTGCACTGCTCCGCCCCCAGCACCATGTCGCCAAGGGAGTCGAACGTTGTCTTTCTCTACGTCAACGCGGATGAAGGGCCCGACGCGTAACGGAGTACAACAAAATCTGATGCGAGGCTGGAAAGGAGTTTTATCATTTAGGTATGGACTATTCTCGGCTGCAAGATTAATTTTTATAGAGATTTCGTATAATTTTTTGACGTGATCACGAGTCTTTCTGATTAATATAAAAGTGTTTCTTTATACTATTAATTGGCTCATGAAGCTCGTTTGCAAAATGTAGGCACGATTCGTATAGTTATGTATAGGAAAAATTAGGCGTTTATAATATTGCCGTGATAATTTGATCGATTTTTTTAATGAGAACATCAATAACGGTTGATATATTTATTAATCTCATTTGTAACATGATGAAACACATATTTCCTGATATATAGATAATGAGAAGATGCACTGAAGAATAATTTTATTATGAAAGAAGATCATGTATCATGGTTTAGGGCAACACCCGTATCTAGTGATATACATTAATAACGTATTTCCTGATTGAAATATTTTCATTTATTTATGCGAGCCGACTATTGGTTAAACAATGCAACGTATGCAGCGCCTTTGTGAGCCGATTATTGGTTGAACAGTGCAACGTATGCAGCGCCTTTGTGAGCCGATTATTGGTTTAACAATGCAACGTATGCAGTGCCTTTGTGAGCCGATTATTGGTTAAACAATGCAACGTACGCAGCGCCTTTGTGAGCCGACTATTGGTTAAACAATGCAACGTATGCAGCGCCTTTGTGACAGACTTGGTTAAACAATGCAACGTATGCAGCGCCTTTGTGAGCCGATTATTGGTTAAACAATGCAACGTATGCAGCGCCTTTGTGAGCCGACTATTGGTTAAGCAATGCAACGTATGCAGCGCCTTTGTGAGCCGACTATTGGTTGAGCAATGCAACGTATGCAGCGCCTTTGTGACCGGCAAAAAAAAATTGCGCGCAATTATTCCGCAAAATTTGGTGTATGTATTACCTACAATATACAAGGAGAATGTCAAAAATAAGATATGGTAACAAAGCTCGTTCGAAATGTAAATATTTTTAGTTTCATTCTCACGTACAATTACCCTTCAAAATGACCGCCGTCAGCTGCAATACACTCCTCAATACGACGGCCAAGACTCGCGTACTGTTGATCGAGTCGATGACTTCACACACTTCTTTCTTGAGTTCATCAAGAGATGCAGGCTTTGATCCGGACACACGGGCCTTGACTGTACTCCAGAGGAAGTCGAGCGTCGACCGGTTAAGTGATCTTGGTGGCCACTCTAACTCCTGTGTGAAATGAATTTGACGGCAAAGCGAGCGGTCAACCAGTCCATGCCATCTTTTCAGTCGTGTGCCGGAGTTCCATCTTGCTGGAACCACGGCTCTGATGTCCTTCTGTATAGCTTTGTACGATAGCTCTCCACCTCTTCAGCTTTGCCGTTTACCAATGTTCAATGTAGTTTATTTTAATATGTACTTTTCCTAAATAATAACTAATAATGGATATGAAACAAACTTACAGGGTGTCCGAAAAGTATTTCACTGTCTGCCCCTAATAAACACAGAAGTAATTTACGCATTTCACGGTACACTGTTAAAAATGTCGATGTTTTGTGGACTTGAACGTTTCATTGCAACGAACTCGGGACTTCCATTGAAGCCTGCGAGTGCCCACCATTTCTAGTAGCACACCACGACACTCGGCGACGTAAGCTATCCACGGCTCGGCGTACTCAACCTTTCACTTTTGCGGCAGGTTTTTCGTTGTCAGAGCTCCTGTGGAGATGTACCCCGTAGTTTAATTTAATGCAGAAGCTATCACATCATCCATCTCACCACCCCTGAACGTTTTGAAGATAGAGGAGGAAGAGTTTATCCCATACTTGATGACTGTCCACTTACGCTGCCCGCCGGTAAATCCTTCAAGGCCACTAGTTGCTTTTATCGCTTGCATTTTATCTTGCTTACTTGAATAATTCAACAAATAATTGTTGGCTTAATGTTGGAAGACATGTAGAATTTCAGCATTATGGACACGGAAAAAGTACAAAATTGTAACCTATGCATGTTTTATCAGCGTTGCTGCCAGAGAAGTAAAGTATCCCGGACGTCGCGTCCTCGAACAATAATCGAACGCATGTCGTGTGTGCGGCGGTTCACTTGGCTCACGTTTTAGTTTATTCGAATTTTCACCGTTGAGCCACAACCTAATATCCAGTTGTAACGGATTCGAATTTAGCTGTAAGTTTGGCCTCCACGTTTAATGAGGCCCAGTTCAAATCCATGTTTGCATGTATTGCATTTGTTTTATTATTAATTTAGCTTATGACCTTAGTTGAGCCTGTTCTTACCTTGAGCTGGTGCGGGGGAGCGTGTAATGTTAGGACCTTAGTTGAGCCTGTTCTCACCTTGAGCTGGTGCAGGGGAGCGTGTAATGTTATGACCTTAGTTGAGCCTGTTCTCACCTTGAGCTAGTGCGGGGGAGCGTGTAATGTTATGACCTTGATTGAGCCTGTTCTCACCTTGAGCTGGTGCGGAGAGCATGCAATGTGTTATGACCTTAGTTGAGCCTGTTCTCACCTTGAGCTGGTGCGGGGGAGCGTGTAAGGTTATTCAATTGTAAGGTTGCTAACGTGTAAATATCTGCTTTTTGATTGTATCGCAATTTGAACTTCCCATAATATCAGCTAAGAGCAGGCATCATACACTTCAATTTGGACCGCCATCCACTACCCTCTTTTGGGAGAATGTAAAGACATCAAAGCTACCTGTCTCTGGGAGTTAGTGCCGTCATTTTTGTATTGTGTCCCGAGATGGCGAATGATCTAATGTTGGTAAAGCGGTTTTAATCGTCACACTGACGCCGTGTCACGGCTGTAAAATGAATATTCGTCACCGTAACCATCTGTGTGTTCAAATATAACTGATGCCTATAATTGTCGAGTATAGTCGTGCTGCGTTAGTGATCAACTACATGGAGTTGTTGGTTTCGCTAACCATACTTGATCACTGTGCTCTAATGGCTCGCTATTACCGTATCATGATTGCTTGAAGTTGTTCACTAGTATCATATTATGGTGGGCCAAAACAGTCCTAATGGTCAGAAACTTGGCTGCTGTGTTCTAACTACTGAGCACCGTTGATGCTTTGATTTGTTTATGCCGACTTATGTCTCCCAGTCTTAACACTGTCACAATATTGTATTGTACTGAACGATAAGAATTGTTTTGCGTCCTTCGGCTCTCTGGTTTTTGTTACGAACGTGGAGGGCAGGAATGTGCGGTGTAAAAAAGCCGCTTTATGTGCTCTGAACCCAATTTGACTGCATCATGGCGGCAAGGGCTGCTTGGTTCACGGCCACTGTGAAGGGCACGTTTCCTATACTGACCCGACCGGTCAGTATTAGTTAGCGACCTAATTTGGAAAACATCATGCATGATCTCACAAATTGCTTCAGACTACCAACCACAGTCAACGCACGCTGGTGGCGTTTCCAGCGCATCAATTGAAACAAATGCGACCAACGGCACAGAAAACATGTCCAGCTTCGGTTGGTTTCCTCTCTATTCTGAGTGGACATCAATGCACTTCTCTGCTGAGGGAACATTGAAGGTATCCGCCCCTTCTTCACCGGAAAAGGTCTATTTGTACTTCAGGGACGATTCATAGATGCCGTTAGTGGTTGAAACCGTAACACCGACGCCACCAGAGTCTAGGTGAGTTATGTTGAAACCAGTTACTGAATCTAGTGTCACTTGATACTGAAGGTGAGTCTTCACGTCCTAGCTGGGAAAAATTTGCTTCACAATAACTGTTGCGCTAATAAATAATGGCACAGCTCCTGAGAGCTTTCCTTTGAACGCAATGGCATTCGTTAAAGCCACGTCGACAGAGGAAATACAATAAAAGACATCTCTAAGAAGTCCGTCAGTCTATAGTCAGCCCCACATGCATGTGGGGGAAGTGGGACTGAACGGTACGTCGTTGGTGACCGAGCTTCTTGAATGATGTTGGATGAGACATTCTCATCCTAGGTCATACAGTTTGCAATACTATACTTAGTGCGTATGATGTTACGATGCTATGGTGCCGCACTCCCCGATGCTTTATAAACTCATGTGTGGTTACTTCTCTCCCCTCACTAACGTGCGTGCCTGTGTTTGCCAGACGAAGTGGTGCTGCTGGAGACGCAGGTGCTGTGCCACAGCATGAACCTCACGCAGAGTGCCCGCGGCTTCCTCGCCACCCTACACAACAGCCCCCTTCCCACACCCGTACCCTCACCCGTACAGGTGAGAACGTTACCACATAACACCCTGCACGTAGATAGGAAACAATTACAGTTCCTACACCGTACAGGTCATATAGTTACAGCTGCTGCTGCAACGTCGAACCTAAAACTTAGTTTTTGCACCAAATAGGTGAGACTGCAACGGTTCCTACACTACTGGTGGGACAGTTCCAGTTCTTGCAAATATACAGGCTGTTGATGTGACCTTCGGCGTTAGAAGTTTGACTATCGCACCACACTCTAGTGTCACAATCTCGCACCCGTATAGAGGAACAAACATCCTCTGTAGCTAACGCCTGCACTACTTAATCTTATCCTCTGTGGCTCTATAACACCCTAGTGAACCCACTCAACGCCTTCAACACCCAGTCTGTTCACGAACCCCACCAAATACAAACGATAGGAAACATCATTGTACAGCCATCTATTGTCTCATACACGTGTTAACAAGTAAAGAGTTCGGTCACCACCAATAGACCTCTAAGTCCCTTTTCTCTGATACACCGACCAAACCTGATATTGGTACTGGTTTGCCTTTTACTTTTGTAAAAACATGATAGTTTTGTTAATTTAGGTGCCTAACCTAGTTCCTCCATAAATCTACGTCCTGCACACCTCTATTTAGAAAATATTTGACGTTACGTGGCACACATACTCGTGTCCCATCAGCTAGGAAGCTGCAAGGCATACTCCTAGGTTATCTTTTACACCAATTCTTCCCTTCCAGTACCAACACGGCGAGCACGAGGACCCGCCCCCCTCCAACAACCTCATATTAGAAGGCGCTCTGCCCGCCTTTAACGCCCAAGACCCACTCTTCCTGCATTTCATACCAGAGGACGCACCCAAGTTACAATGCACCAGGTGAGTACGCTTTGGTGCAAACGATCACTAACGTGCAGTGAGCGGAATTTATTGATTTCTTATATACTGGCTTGCTCTCGTTAGAGTAAGCCACACTGTCAATTCTTACCAGCAGTTAGTTAACTTGTTGCGCATGTCTTGCCGCGACCAAACGGTCGCTTCATTAGTAACACCGCAAAGAAACAGCCCCGGTCTGTGGAGAATTGCGCCAACTGCCATCGTACTTCCATGAAAACGGGATGAAGTCTTCTATTGGGTAATCTTTTGGCCTAAAACTACTATGATGTTCGGTGGAGATTAACCTATTCTTCGGATAAGGACATTCTAATCTAATCTACAATGCAAGTTAATAGTTGACTTGTGTGTGCACATAACTAGTTAACCTTATTTACACAGATGCTGGAGCGAGCGAACATCAGCCCATGAGCCAGACAACCCATGGGAACAACTCTGGGCAGGACGCTGCCTCTGCTCTGGCCACTGGATGCCTCGCCCACTCTATGAGGCCCCCCCTCATCTCCGGCCCTAGACCATGCCGACGTCAACTAACTGCCAGATTTATTCAGCTACAGATGGGTTGTATATTTTATTTATCAAAGATTGTTACTCGCAAAAAAAAAGTAAATTTACGACGCACGTTTTTTATTGGAGCCGCATCGGTATGTTTATCTTGAGGAGCATAAAGTGCCCTTACTTTCGCGACAAAAGGTGTTCGCCAATATTGGATTTACTTCGCCGTACGACCATGCTTCTACAAATGCCAACGGCCGAACTCCGACGGAGACGTCCATATTCTGATCATTAATTGTGCAGAGAGACATTGCCTTGTGGCAGTTTATAGGATGGTGCACGGGCCGTTAGATATTCCGTACAGACAAGCCGTTGTTCTTTTCGGTATCAGATGAAATTCAAAACACTTGCAATTTACAGCTATCAATATAATTATGGCTTTCTAACTTTATCAAAGAACCTTACCAGTTATGTCGCCCCTACAGGAAGCTTCGCCAAGATTCGCGTCAAAGCACCAGTGGAGATAGATTATGTAACATAATCTACTACCTGTGTACGCAAGTTATTGAAACGTCAAACAATGATTAATACAATGTTACTGAATCAGGTACAATTTTCATGAAATATTATGCAGTATTTGCCCTTGTACGTTGGGAACCACGCGAACTCACATTATTTGTCTGAACCGTTGTGTTCAAAATAGAATTGTGATCGTGCTTGGTTTACACTTCTATGCTTGGTTTGATCTCACAGAAAACATAACGTTCAACCGAATCGCGTTTGCCGTAGGATTTAAGTCCTCTAGTTTTCTTGAAGACAATTTTTTCTTGTAGGACATGGCAGGGCATTTGAGGGTATCATGGATGTAACGCTAGTCAATGTAGCTTAAACCGTCTTTCGTCGAAGGATGTAACCTTAGTCAATGTAGGTTAAACTGTCCTTCGTCGAATGACCCATCTCTTCTAAAAGAGATGGACCATTCATCCTCAAAACCAGTTTGCGCTAAAAGATCCGTCCTGAAGACCCCGCAACTCACTCCGGGTCATGGTTGCGGTCCGAGGTCAGCGTCAGCAGCAGGGCCCGATAGTGTGACTGGTTAAACCCTGCCGCTAGAATCCAAGAGCGGGAAAGCACATCAGAGTAGCGTCGATAATACTCTATTCACAATCATTCTCCACTATCATCTATTCGTTGCGCGCTCTCTCGCTGCCTCCACCATCAGTCTCCATCCAAACTTCTGTCTCCCTCTAGGCCTACGCCTACTCATCGCCTTCACCACCCACCCTGTTCATCGATCTCCCTTCGTCCACCTACCGTGTGTCCGAACCAACTTAGAGCACGAAATCAACTCAGTACTCCAACTTCTCCACCATCCTATTCTAATTCGAACCACGTCGTTATTGATACGGACTCAGCGTCACTCAAGCTATGCTCCTCTAACATTTCATCACAAAAATAGTCAACATTATCTGTTCTCACCCCCATGTGGAAATCAGGCCTAAATCAACTAACCCCCAAGTCTTTGCTCCCAACCCCAATGTGCTACAGCTCATTACTTTTTAGTGCACTCAATACGTTACACACTTCCTTCACTCGCAAATGAGGCCCAAATCAAATCCTTCACTCGCGACTTGACCTCAGTTTCCACCAGGTGCGCCCTATGGGGATCTTATTATGAATCACGTTGAGGCTCGGAAACGAGGCTCAAATCAAATTAAAATCAGTTTCCACTAGATCAGTCTTCTCTACACGGGAGCCCTGATACTTAAAACACTGAAACCTCCTCCAATAACTGTCTATATAGAAGGACAGTAATATTGCTCTTATCGAAATTCCTCTCGCATATCATTACTTCACTTTTCACTCGAAACTTCCTCCTCTTACACACTTTACCAAACTCCGATACTAGCCTACACAGCTTCTCATCCGAATCTGCCACCAGTGGCATATCGTCCGCCAACCGCAACTGGCTCAACTGCCAACTATGCCCATTCGCTTCCAACAGCTCTAAGCCACAACCCAATCACTCGCGTTCACATCACTGATCACTTCATCCATGTAGAGATTGAACAGCTAGGGAGACATCACGCAGCCTCGTCTCAGACCCACTTTCACTGTGAACCAAGCACCTTGCTCCCCACTCAGATTTATGTTTTGCCGTCAACATAGAAATGAACCGCCCACTCCACAGAAAATACTTCGACACATTACTACATACAACCCGAAAACTTGTACAAAAAAAATTGAAGCTTCAGTAAATAACCTTGGTTAGGCATAAAAAAAATCGATTGAAAATTTATTAAAATATATAGCTTACAACTAATTTCTTTGTAAGTACTCTAAAAAAACAATACACACGTTCTACACTAACCAGATCTATCAGAAATATACTTGTTAAAGCCAAGAAGTGTCCTCATCTTCATGACTCACAATAGATAAAATGATGTCTGGTTTACCTGGCAACCAACAATCAGTTTCACGACAGGTAAAATAACGTTTTAACGAAAGGGCTTGCCAGATTGAATGTTGATTAAAGTAGTTTCTCCAAAATGGGTCTTGAAAATCAACTAGATTCGCCAAGACGGGTAATGAAACCCATAACTTAAAGTTAAAAAGTTCTTTGGCTGATAGTAACTGTGCAGCAAACCTATGTAATATAGATAATAGTTTCGCTGCAGGAAATCTTCACCTTAGTGATTCATATCGCTAGTCATAGAATACAGATTATCTCATCTTTACTTCACTTAATAATTACCATCCTTGCTGAAAAAAATCAGTTTGAAAAATCTCGAGGTCACAAACGGACGTGGTAACAAGAAGTGACTTCCTAAGTCAATTCCCTGCCAGCAAATTCACCCAGAATAGGTTTATCATAGATCACTCTGGGTAAATGCGTCAAAAAGTTTGGAGTATAAGGCATATGTTGCTAGAAAGAAGGTAGTTTTATATATATA
>SDVV010035901.1:0-11006 GCA_016164225.1 Gammarus roeselii
TCTTTTTGTTCTCCTCAAAATTCTGGCACAACCGTCTGCCCCACCTGGCATCAGCGTCCCTTTTGGCTCTCCTCACCACCCGCTTCACCTCTTTTCTCCTCTTTTTGTACCTTTCACAAGCCACCTCTGACTTCACCAGCAACCACTCCTCAAACGCACATCTTCTCCGTGCTACCGCCAGTTTAACCTCCTCGTTCCACCACTCGCAGCCTTTCCTCCTGCACCCGCCCACACGGCGCACACCATACACCTTCTTCCTTCACACCACATACCTGCAAACAAATGGGAACCGCAAATAAATTTTAAATTTATAAAAATCTAGTAGTTTAAGTATGTTACGGTATCTGTATTTTTTTTGGGCAAATTACAAATTTCGCTGAACGTGGTTGTTTTTTCGACAGCAAAACTGCTCTGTTCCGACAGGAATAGTACAAACATTGTAGTGTTCATTTGTACAACTTTTTCTCTCAGTATGCAAACGTGTTTCAATCATGTGGAAGCCTGATGAAATTCCGTCAGTTGTAGTACGATAATGCATCACAAACAGCTACACTTGTATGGAGCCAATTTCTAGTGTTCGCTCAAGCTGGATGAAAAGCACGTGGTAATGAAACTTGTTCGGATGCTAACTTGAACATAATAACAAATAGTGAAACGTTTCCAAATGCATAAGAACCATACTTCTAGTTAGGTTGATACTGCATATACTATCTCATATACCATGTTTAATCACTGCGTCGAAAATCTTGAATAAATTTAATGATTTGTTACTCAAGAGTATCAAAAAAACTTTTCAAACTATGATGAAGCCTACGGACTGCGTATGCCAGTTTTAGAAATACTTTGACTACTACCTTGTAGCCGGGGCGTTAGAATATTGCTACTGTCTCCACTGCGTGTCGTAGAAGGCGATTTAAAGGGCGCCTCGTAGCCGGGAGAATAATCGTACTACCGTAACCCCTGCGTGTCGTAAAAGGCGACTAAAAGGGGCTGAGCGAAGGGGCTAGGAATCCCGTTTTCTGTAAAACCCTTTCTCAAAGACGGCAAGACAAGCGGGGGGAGGAGAGGCTCACGCCTCTCCGAACCCTATTGTTGGGGTCGCTGAATGTGCGAGGCTGTAGTACGAATGAAGTAAAGAGGAGAGAGATTGGTAAGATGTTTGTGAGGAGGAAGTTTGATTGAAAGGTAAGGGCGAATGTGAGTTTGGTGTGGTATGTGGAAGAAAGTCTGGTGTGGAGGAAGGTTGAGCACGAGAAGGTGTGGTTTTGATATTGAGTGATCGGTTGGCTAGTAGCGTTACCGAGTGGATGGAGGTGTCCTCAAGATTGATGTGGGTGAAAGTTAAGTTAGACGTAGAAAGATGGGTATTTGTGAGTGCTTACGGACCTGGCAGCAAGAGGAGTGATGAGGAGAGAGAGCAATTCTGGACTGACCTGAGTGAGTGTATTGAGAGTTTTGGAGGTCATTTCAATGTAGTTGTACTGGGTGACCTTAATACGAGAATTTGAGTTGTAGTGGTTGAGAATGTGATACGAAGGTATGGCGTTCCCGGTAGAAATGACTGTGGAGAAAACCTGATAGACCTGTGTATGGAGCAGGAGTTGGTGGACAGGAACAGTTTGTTCGAGAAGCGAGATATCCACAAGTACACATGGATAAGGATGGCCCATGGTTCAGTGGTGGAGAGAGCACTGATGGATTTTGTGCTGATATCGATGAGAGTGGTGGGGAGGCTGTTAAATGTGCGAGTGTTGAGAGGGGAGGGTGGAGGAGCGTCTGAGCATCTGCTGGTGGGAGGTAGATTAAGAGTGGAGCAGAAGTGGAAGGGCAACAAACGAGTGGGAGGAAGAAGAGAGGTAGTGAAATTGAGTGGACTTAATGTGAGAAGTAGAGCCAAGGAGTTCCAGCAGGCGTTAAGGGAAGAATATGACAACGTGAGAGGACAGGACCTGAGAGATGTGGAGGAAGAAATAGAGGCGTTAAGGGATGCGTTGCTGAGATGTGCGAAGAAGGTGTGTGGTGCGCGTCGTGTGGACGGGTGCAGAAGGAAAGGTTGCGTGTGGTGGAACGAGGAGGTCAAACTGGCGGTGGCACGGAAGAGCAGAGCGTTTGAGGAGTGGTTGCAGGTGAAGTCGGTGGTGGCTTATGAAAGCTACAAAGAGAGGGGAAGCAAGGTGAAACGGGTGGTGAGGAGAGCCAAAAGGGATGCTGATGCCCGGTGGGGCAGACAGTTGTGCCAGAATTTTGAGGAGAACGAAAAGATGTTTTGGAAAGAGGTGAAGAGGGTGAGAGAGGGAGAGACCAGAAAAGAGGAAGTGGTGGAAGATGAAAATGGCTAGTTGTTGTTAGGAAGTGGTGATGTATGGAAGAGGTGGGCCCAGTATTTTGATGAGTTGTTGAATGTCGAGTATGATAGAGAGGCTGACATTGTTGCTGTGGGTGGTGGTGCTCGGATGCCAGTTTTGGGAGAAAGACTTACTGCGGATATTACCAGGGAAGAGGTGCAGGAGGCGGTGGACGAGATGGAAGCAGGGAAAGCCCCTGGTTTGGATGACGTTGCGACCGAGTGCCTGAAGAAGGGTGGAGTAACGATTGACGAATGGTTGGTGAGGTTACTGAACTTGTGTTTTGTAGCAGGCGTGGTACCGATTGAGTGGCGCAGTGCCTGCATTCTTCAGCTACATAAGGGCAAAGGAGATAAAGATGAATGCTGCAACTCGAGAGGTATCAGTCTGTTATGTGTGGTCGGTAAGTTGTACGGGAGAGTGCTGATCAAAAGGATTAGAGACAGTTCGGACTGCGCAGTTGGAGAGGAACAGTGTGGCTTTAGGAGTGGTAGAGGGTGTGCTGATCAGATTTTTGCAGTGAGGCAGGTCTGTGAGAGGTACCTTGCCAAAGGAAAGGATTTGTTCTGGGCCTTCATGGATCCGAAGAATGCATATCACAGGATTGACAGGGAAGCGCTGTTGAGGGTGTTGCGTTTGTATGGAGTGGGCGGACATCTGTTGATAGCGGTCCAGAGTTTCTATGTTGGCAGCCGAGCATGTGCCAGAGTGAGAAGCGAGGTGAGTGATTGGTTCACAGTAAAAGTGGGACTGAGACAAGGCTACGTGATGTCTCTTGGCTGTTCAACCTCTATATGGATGGTGTGGTCTGGGAGGTGAACACAAGTGTGCTGGGTCGTGGCTTGGAACTGTTGGAAGCAAATAGGAGAAGTTGGCAGTTGAGACAGTTGCTATTTGCTGATGATACGGCCCTGGTTGTGGAATCAGTGGAGAAGCTATGAAGGCTAGTGTCTGAGCTTGGTAGAGTGTGTGAGAGGAGGAAGCTTCGAGTGAACGTGGGTAAGAGTAAAGTAATGAGATTCGCGAGGAATGTCGATGCTAGCAAAATTAGTGTCACCCTAAATGGAGAGCTCATAGAGGGAGTTCATTGTTTTAAGTATCTGGGCTTCCATGTGGAGATAACTCAACTAGTGGAAACTTAGGTGAAGGCGCGAGTGAAGGAGTGGTGTAAAGTGTTGGATGCACTGAAGAGTGTAATGAGCTGTAAGACGTTGGGGATGGAAGCAAAGAGAGGGCTGTATGAGGGTGGTGTTGTCCCAACTGTGCTCTACGGAGCTGAGACATGGGGTGTGAGAGCAGAGGAGAGAAGAAGATTGAATGTTTTCGAGATGAAATGTTTGAAGAGCATGACTGGAGTAACGCTGAGAGACCAGATCACCCACGACGTTGTTTGAATCAGAACAGGGATGGTGAAGAAGTTGGAGGACAGTGGGGATTCGCCTGTTCTGAGATGGTTCGGGCACATAGAGAGGATGGATAAAGGGAGATTGGTGGAAAGGGTGATGAATGCGGTGACAAGTGGTCGCAGGCCTAGAGGTAGTCCGAAGTTTGGGTGGATGGATTGTGTGAAGCAGGCGTTGGGAAGGAGAGACATGAATGTGGAGATGGCGAGAGGGCGTTCAATGAACAGGCGTGAGTGGAGAATGGTTGTGAATGGTTGATTTTGACGCTGCTCTGATGTATTTTCCCACCCTTGGCATTCCGCTGTCGGGATGGTCGTGGGTGGGAGGGAACCGGCCATTATGACGCGGCTGGTGTGAACCAGTGTATAACTGTCGGGCCCTTCTGATGACAACGAATCCTCGGACTTCACTTGTGACCCAGAGTGTATGCTGAGGGGGGACCGGCCGGACCCCTTATCACAAAAGGTCTAAGTTGTGTGAGTGTGAGCGTATGAGGGTGTGAGGTGCACCTTGGCGTCGCCCACCCCCCTTTCTGGGGGATGCGGTCTAGTGTCTGTATCTGTATCTGTACTACCTTAGGGATGGGTAAGTCGACCTACTACGGCAGTAAGTTTAAAAGTTGTAATGGTGATATTCGAAAACCCTGAATGAATATACCTGATTTGCGAAGTCATACAAATTAAGAGATACCCCGGGTTGAAATTATACACAATGAAAAACTGTGTAAGATCCCAATCTCTTTCCCTATGTATAATTCCATTTTCTCTGAGATAGTAAAGTTTATAATCAATAATATCCCAGAAAGTCAATGTACATGAATTGAAAATTCATTCCTTATCCATCAACAGCGGTTGAGGTCACCAATACAATTTGTGCATTCCGAGCGTGGCCATCTTCAGGATTTACTCAGAAGTTTATATTCATGTGTTTTCAAATATGGTCATGTAAACTTACTCAATTGATTTCAGCAGTGTTCGATCAATCATTTTAACTGGGCGTATTACCTGAATGTTTGAAAGGAACCCATGAGTGAGGAACCAATTTGTGAGTGGGTCAATAAACAGATAGGGAAGCCTATTTGAACTTAACCGATTTTTTTCCAAAGTTTTCAGAAAAAAAGTGTGTAATTTCTCGTTGTAAAATGGTTCTGAACATTTAAAAAATACTAACTAACCATCAATTTGGTTCTCGAACAGTACGTGAGTTAGATGAAATCTCTAAATTACTGATTTCATTATGATTTATTGAACGCGAAACAAATTTTAACCGCTGTATTTCTTGATCTGTGAAAACAAAAACTCATGACACAGTAAACCACCGCTTACTGCTGCAGAAGTAGAACCTTTGATGGAATTTGGGGAATTGTAAACATTACTCTATTGCTAAGAATAACTTTCCAGGTTTCAACATTAAAATTGTCGTTCCACGGGGTTATGTTTTTGGAGCATTGCAATTAGTATTGAGCATAAATGATATATCTTATTCGTCCAATTAATTGTTGTTTTTCCACTGAGCAGATAATGAAACAGTTTTACATCTGGTCCCCGTATTGATGTTGTTACTGGAATCTTTAACACTAGTAAGCCTAATGTTTACTATCCCAGTAACAATATAAATACTGGGACCAGATTTAAAAAACCGCTACATCGTCCGCACAGTGGAAAACGACAATTAGTTGGACAAACAACACATATCACTTGTGCACACAAAAAATCTCGATGCTCTATCACTGTGTGCGTATCATAAATCCTATCATACGCGAGAACACAAGTCCTAAATTTGAGGTACTGATATTTCGTGAGTGAATGAAGCTAAATTCCTAGGTGTTTTGATAAAAAATAAATTTATTCGAAGGTGTAGTCTTCTGTTCGTGCTAAATCGTTGCGAAATATGTATAATTAATTATTTTCTGTCCCTCTCATCAGGTACTTTTAAACCATTATTATTCGTCACTCGGGCACGTACCAACACTCTACAACTCGACAATGTTTGTACATCTTCATTCGTACTTAATCGGCGTCTGACTTTCTACACAGCAAATGTTTCCTTCCAATTGATGTTCCTAACAAGGATCGGTCATCTCATGATCGTAAAAAATGTCTTAAATAGAATTACAAAATTTTACAACCTTTCACTTAAATTTGATTCTCAGCAACTGGAAATGTATTCAACCAAAATAGAAAATAAACGATGGAAATCTTCCTTCATTTATTATGCGGTCGTAGCAAATGTAATTGTATGAGTATACTTATGTCCAAAAAATGTTTATAAGTGATACTTATTGCTAATTATGATATGAACTCTTGGTATACAGGGCAATACAAGCTACGTTTTTAGTGTCTATTCCCAGAGGATCGATATCATTTAATTTTTGATCGATCTTATACTGCCCTCATAGGAATTATTTCTTTAGGTTATAGAGTGGACATGTGCTTAATACTGTACTACTGTCTCTATTGCCGTTCCCTCTAATACTGTACTACTGTCTCTATTGCCGTTCCCTCTAATACTGTACTACTGTCTCTATTGCCGTTCCCTCTAATACTGTACTACTGTCTCTATTGCCGTTCCCTCTAATACTGTACTACTGTCTCTAGTGCCGTTCCCTCTAATACTGTACTACTGTCTCTATTGCCGTTCCCTCTAATACTGTACTAGTGTCTCTATTGCCGTTCCCTCTAAACATGTACTACTGTCTCTATTGCCGTTCCCTCTAATACTGTACTACTGTCTCTATTGCCGTTCCCTCTCATACTGTTCCACTGTCTCTATTGCCGTTCCCTCTAATACTGTACAACTGTCTCTAGTGCCGTTCCCTCTAATACTGTACCACTGTCTCTATTGCCGTTCCCTCTAATACTGTACTACTCTCTCTATTGCCGTTCCCTCTAATACTGTACTACTGTCTCTAGTGCCGTTCCCTCTAATACTCTACTACTGTCTCGATTGCCGTTTCCTCTAATATTGTTCCACTGTCTCTATTGCCGTTCCCTCTAATACTGTTCCACTGTCTCTATTGCCGTTCCCTCTAATACTGTTCCACTGTCTCTATTACCGTTCCCTCTAATACTGTTCCACTGTCTCTATTGCCGTTCCCTCTACTCAATGTTCACTCCCCTCACCTTATTAGGTTCACCATATCAATTTTTTTTCTACTCTATTAACTTTTTCAACTAATTTCTTCGCCCCATGATTTCAACTTCTTTCTTCCCACTACCATTTCAACTCCTTCATTCGCCCCTCTCTACCTTCACTCACTTCAATTCATATTCTCTTCATGCTACTTTTATCGTCATTCGTCTGTACTAAAGTCTTCATCCATAACTACCTAATTTCTCTTATTAGGTTCCCTTTATCACAATGTTCATATTCTTTATTCTCCAGCGGTAATTCATGAATTGTGATTCAAATACCTCGATATTGACTTAATATTGACTTCAGCGGCAGTCATTTAACTGTGACTCAAATCACCCAATCCGGACTCAATATTGACTTCAGCAGCTGTCATTTAATTGTGACTCAAATCAAGTAATCCGGACTCGATATTGACTTCCCCGGCTGTCATTTAATCGTGTGCCAAATCTCTTATTGTTCATTAAAAAACATACTGGTTCTGGTATTTATTGCGTCATAGTAGTTCTTAAGTTTGTTGGACAGACTTGAAAGTCATTTTCGTATAGTTTTGTTCCCCTCGCCATTGGTTTCTTTGTCCAAACAGCTCATGGCTTGTAGAGAGGCTTGAGGGCCGATATTGCTCCTTGATGTGAACATTACTATGAATGAACAGTGAACAGTCGTGGAAATTTGTATCAATGAGCTCTGCCATTAATAATAGCATAATGTCTCCATACGCTTCTGTCTACTTGAATGGTTACAGTCGAAGTTGTTTGTTGAACTTCACTCGCATTGCTGGACAACCTGTTTTTTTGCCATCAAATTAACTGTATATTCAGGGATATACATCGATGGTATATGATTCATCTACAGCCGCAGAGTAAATTGCCGTACCATACCTTTGACCGATCGTGTTTCAGCCTTCCTCCCCCCAGCCCAATTCCCCCACCCTACCCATCTCCCCTCTACATTCCTGACACTCCAACCGATTGCAAATCGAACCCTCTGATGACATCAAACGAGCACAGCGCGCTGTTTAGGGTGTGTGATGCACTGCAAAAGGGGAGTGTGTGTTGCATTGTATCTTGTGTGCGATACATCATTGTATCTTGTGTACGATACATTATTGTATCTTGTGTACGATATATCATTGTATCTTGTGTACGATATACCATTGTATCTTATGTGCGATGTATCATTGTATCTTGTGTACGATACATTATTGTATCTTGTGTACGATACAGTATTGCATCCTGTGTACGATATAATATTGTATCTTGTGTACGATATATCATTGTATCTTGTGTACGATATATCATTGTATCTTGTGTACGATACATCATTGTATCTTGTTTGCGATACATCATTGAATCGCTTGTACGATATATCATTGTATCTTGTGTACGATAAATCATTGTATCTTAAGTACGATACATTATTGTATCTTGTGTACGATACAGTATTGTATCCTGTGTACGATATAGTATTGTATCTTGTGTACGAAATATCATTGTATCTTGTGTACGATACATTATTGTATCTTGTGTTTACCACTCTCGTTAAAGTTATCTAGAAATATTAAATGGTTGTTAACCAACAATATGTGAGTTATGTGAATACGGTTTTGTTTACGTTATGAAGTACTCTATAAATCAGTTGAAAAATGTATGACTCAGCTGGGTACCACTGACTTAGACCAGCTGAACTGTTGACCCTCACGACTTGTCTCTTATGACCTACGTACGGCATTTAATGACCCGAGTCAGGCCTTGTATGTCTTATGTTAGGCCTTGCGGGACTCGCACCAGGTCCCTTATGACTTGCGTGAGGTATCTTTTGACCAGCGCCGAGTCTATTATGACCAGAGTGTGATCTTTTAGGATCCGCGCCGGGTCTCTTATGACCCGGGTGAGTATGGTCACTTATGACTCGCGCCAGGTTTCTTATGACCCGACTTGGGACTCGTGTGATTCACGCTGGTGGTGTTGGGGAGCGTAAACAACATTCGATGAAGCATGAGGTGAAGTATGTGAATGTTATCTTCTGGATGCTTCAAGGTGTGTCGATTGGACAATTTAGACGGATTATTTCATTTCGCTCGAATCTGTGTTCGGGTATCATTGCGATTTGTTGCGATTCAAATTTGCTTAATTAGGACTGGATGCCGGTTAGTGATTAGAATCGTTAATTTTTACGTACCGCGATGAACTACGATTGTTATTACAAGATCAATACAAACAGAAGTTTCTCGATAGTTGAACACTACCCTTAGTTGCAAAGATGGCCAGTACCGGCTTCACAAATACCGCCGGTAATAACAGCGGTAGTTTTTTAGTGCCGGCGTCGCTACCGGTTGTTTCCTTTGGTCAGCACCGCAAGTAGTACCGCCTGCTATTTTGGGTCAGTTTATTTTTAGCGGTAGCGGGACCGGGAAGTAATGAGTTCAATTTCAAACATTAAAAAAAAATCAGTGCATAAACCTAAACTATGCTATTTCAGTCTCGTCATTTTGTGTAAAGGTTCATGTTTCAGTGTGTCATCATTTTAACTTATACAGAAGCATGTGCTCCATGTTTCTTCACAAGACGATCAACAACAGGAGAAGAGTGTTGTATCTCAGGCAGTGTTTCTGATGCTGCCTTGTCCTCGGCTTCTTCCAGTTCTGTTATCTAGCACATGATCAACAATTGGCTCTCATTATAATGAACTTTTCGTATGGAGACCCGATAAAAGGCTCAATGTCGGATTGAATTTGAGATGCTGGGGTCAGACCCTCACCTTCTATAATTTGCGTTCAGAATAAGTCAACCAGCTTTTAATGGTCTGATACGTTCTCCATGCTCCTTGTCTTGCCTAAATCCCAGTTTATGATGATCTGATACGTTCTCCATGCTGCATTGTCTTGCCTAAATACCAGTTTATGATGATCTGATACGTTCTCCATGCTCCTTGTCTTGCCTAAATACCAGTTTATGACGATCTGTTACGTTCTCCATGCTGCATATTCTTGCCTAAAACGAGTTTATGATGATCTGATACGTTCTCCATGCTGCATTGTCCTGCCTAAATACCAGTTTATGATGATCTGATACGTTCTCCATGCTGCATTGTATTGCCTAAATACCAGTTTATGATGATCTGATACGTTCTCCATGCTGCATTGTCTTGCCTAAATACCAGTTTATGATGATCTGATACGTTCTCCATGCTGCATTGTATTGCATAAATACCAGTTTATGATGATCTGATACGTTCTCCATGCTGCATTGTCTTGCCTAAATACCAGTTTATGATGATCTGATACGTTCTCCATGCTGCATTGTCTGGCCTAAATACCAGTTTAGGCAAGACAATGCAGAGACTGGTCCGCCATCCAATGTTTGAGTAACTCGTCAAGTATCTGGTAATAGCAGTTTGAGTTGATCTTTTGAACCATGTGGCAACACGAGGAATCTAATAACAGTACGTTCTTTGATTGAAGCCTGAAATATCACTCCTCCTCTCTGGTTGCAAACTGCTTTGCACCATAACTGCAGCCCAACACCCGAAAAGCCTCCACACTCATGTGAATAAATGAATGGAGAGATGAATTTCAGAGACCGACTAGATTATTCTCTCTTCTTTGCCTGTGTACCGTTCTAAATGGATGCGGTTTCATAATGGACACCATTTTTTACAGGGAAACGCAAAGCCCTTAGGGGGGTTGGTTTCGTTTAGATATGAAACGCCGAGAGCAACACGGATCCATTTTCTTGTGAGACGAGACTGTGTTACCCTCTCAACGTACGGTCTACGGCAAGTTCTCGATGACACGCTAGTCATGGCGCACTTGCTAGCTTGATTAAAGCTAGTCATGGAGGACTTGCTAGCTTGATTAAAGCTAGTCATGGAGCACTTGCTAGCTTGATTAAAGCTAGTCATGGAGCACTTGCTAGCTGGATTAAAGCTAGTCATTGAGGACTTGATAGCTTGATTAAAGCTAGTCATGGAGCACTTGCTAGCTGAATTAAAGCTAGTCATGGAGCACTTGCTAGCTTGATTAAAGATAGTTATGGAGCACTTGCTAGCTTCATTAAAGCTAGTCATGGAGCACTTGCTAGCTTCATTAAAGCTAGTCATGGAGCACTTGCTAGCTTGATTAAAG
>SDVV010035902.1:0-11006 GCA_016164225.1 Gammarus roeselii
TATATATATATATGAAACTATGTAAACGTAATAAAAATCAATATGCACATTTACACCGAAACAAAAATTTGCGTTAAACCGAACTGCTCGTGCAAAGAGTTTCACCAGTCTTATCTTTTCGTCATCGTCCCCGCGTGCACTGCGATGTCGCAGCTTATCAATGTATAATAAAAGCACTTAAATTTCCCGAAGGCAACTGACCCCGTCGCTTAGGTTGACCTTACAACTGTTAGGAGGGAACCAACTGAAATAAATCAATATGATATATCTAACTATGTACTAATCAGGTCCGATTACGATCTGATTTAAATCGGAACGATAAATTACCACTGAATTAGTTAAGAAATTATTAGGGTTAATGAATTTCTTTTAATTGTCATAGTTTGAATTCTTTTTGCACCATAACGAGCAGTGATCAAGCATATCCTCGAAATATTTTTGAACCATCACGAGCAGCGATCAAGCAGCTCCTAGAAATATTTTGAACCATCACGAGCAGCGATCAAGCAGCTCCTCGAATTATTTTTGCACCATCACGAGCAGCGATCAAGCAGCTCCTCGAATTATTTTTGCACCATCACGAGCAGCGATCAAGCAGCTCCTCGAATTATTTTTGCACCATCACAAGCAGCGATCAAACAGCTTTTCGAATTATTTTTGCACCATCACGAGCAGCGATCAAGCAGCTCCTCGAAATAGTTTTATTTATTACGAGCAATGACCAAGCTACTCCTCAAATCATTTCTCAAACATTTTTTCCTACTCTTTGTTGGATTTGATCAACTTTCATGTCGTGTTTAAACTCATCTCAAAGGTGCATAGTTTGAACGTCCAAACTGTTATATTAATTAACAATATTCCAAACAAGAAAGCGTAGTCGAGAGCGAAAACGTCAAATTCTGGTCGTTTAACCTTCTGCATCAATCATCAATATTCCTGTCAGGTCCCCATGTCGTGGGGACGTGCCTCGGGGATCTCTCATCTTCTGCCGCCATTCAGACTCGGGATGAGCTTTAAAAAAGAACGGACACGGAGAGTGGTCGAGGAGGAGGAAGTGGAGGTGTGGAGGACCCCTCTCCAGAGGAGGCTTGAAAAATGACATTGGAAACGGAAGAGGAGATGTTGACATTGAAGCGCCATCTCGTGAGCATGTTTATGAAGAGTGCAAGTGGAGGAGTTTATGGATAACTCTAATTTGGCTGTTCGTGTGTCAACTGTTGAATGATGCAATATGTAATGTGGAAAGTTATAGAAACAAGAAGCAACTGAATTTCTTAAATATGATAACATGCTGCCTTATTTATAGTAACATACAATGTGATGCTAGTCGTTTAGGAAAATATGTGAATTCTGGAAGAAGGGTAAGCTATAAATCATTGCTAATAGAAAATTGTCAGTTTTGTTCATCCATGGTATAGAGACACCTACGTCTCTGCTTGCTTATGTTTGCCGCTCACGTAGAAGACGTCCATACCTAGTTTAATGGTTCAAACGTCGTACAACAACATGCAAGTGAACAGGAAATCCGGTCACTGGCATGTGACGACTACTGTGACAAAAACATGATCCAACCACTCAGACTTTCTCGCCATCTGATGGAAGATCTTTAGAGTATATCAATACACATCTTCCTCACCCCAAGGGATAAGCGGCTGTGCGACGTCAGACGCTTATGCTGACAGCAACAGCAATAAGCGATCTCTCGGTCGTGAGTCTGGCACTCAATGTAACAAATATAATGTAGTTCTGACAGATTTTGTCTGGCAACCGTCTGGTCAAATATTTTTTAATGATCGTTCATTAGTACAGAAAACTGTACGCTCTCGCTGTTAATTTGCCAGCCATTATTGAATTGACTGGCAGTCGTTTGGCCAGAAAATAAACCGCATACCACTATAGCAGGTAATTAGTTAAGTTTTGTTTCGTATACTAATAACTTTCTTAACTCGTCAAATTACCAGAAGGAACCTTTCATCCTGTTTGCCAGGAGAAAACAAAGTTTTGAGCCACATCTAGAATTGAACCCTAAGCCAACGCAGCCTTAGAGGAATTCTTTAACACTTTGCTGCAAGATGATGGACGAGTTTGAGTGGAATTTGCTTACTATTTCACTCATGAGATGAATGTCAAAGTAACAGAAAATCCTAGTGGAAGAACACACATTTACGACAAATGATAGCATCAGACAGATGACCAAAAAACTATACCATCTTCTTGTTATAAATAGAGGAGGCATAATAAACTTGTTATTGAAATTTGGATTTGTAAGTTGAAATAACAGACCAATGTTAGTCTGTTCGAAAAATAAGTATTTCGGAAAACAATTATTTGTATCCGTTAATTCAACGGAATTGTTAAAATATGTCAGAAACATTCTGTCGAAGCAGCGAACATGGTATTTTTGATCAAACGAATAATATTTAAGATATGAACCTATTATTTTATGTTTATTGACCAGACACCTGGGCCAGTGCTGATGCCATAATGCTACTGCTGCTAACTTATTCAGTGGCCATAAGCTGACCGTTGAAGCAAGCACCGTAACTGCATAAGCCACACTCTTTGCTATTAATACAAATGTTGTAGCACATTGGCGCATGTCGACCAAGAAGAACCATGCTTGTAAAGTACGTGCTTGCATCATTTTTTTGTGATCATCGCATCAGTAGAGTGAAGATTCATGGCCCCGTGACAATCCTCCCCCCCCCCCACCCAAGTGATTCATGCAGCACCCAAAAACATATCAAGTGACACTAAGGACAAATACATTTTCTCTCTTTTTAATAATAATAATAATAATAATAACAATAACACTAATAATGTTACTGACGGAAGGACGGAGTACAATGACACAAGCTGTGATTTCGTAATCTTTTCCATATTATTGTTATTGGTAGCTGTCAAGTGATCGGACTTTTCCGTTTCTGTTTGAAGTCAAGTTTCAGGTAAATGCGCTGTGAATGAAGGTTTAATGCGCTGAGAATAAAGGTTTAATGCGCTGTGAATGAAGGCTTAATGCGCTGTGAATGAAGGCTCAATGCGCTGTGAATGAGGGATTAATGCGCTGTGAATGAAGGCTCAATGCGCTGTGAATGAGGAATTAATGCGCTGTGAATGAGGGATTAATGCGCTGTGAATTAAGGCTTAATGCGCTGTGAATGAGGGATTAATGCGCTGTGAATGAAGGCTCAATGCGCTGTGAATGAGGGATTAATGCGCTGTGAATGCAGGCTCAATGCGCTGTGAATGAGGGATTAATGCGCTGTGAATGAAGGCTCAATGCGCTGTGAATGAGGGATTAATGCGCTGTGAATGAGGGATTAATGCGCTGTGAATGAAGGCTTAATGCGCTGTGAATGAGGGATTATTGCGCTGTGAATGAAGGCTTTATGCGCTGTGAATGAAGGCTCAATCCGCTGTGAATGAAGGCTCAATGCGCTGTGAATGAGGGATTAATGCGCTGTGAATGAAGGCTCAATGCGCTGTGAATGATGGATTAATGCGCTGTGAATGAGGGATTAATGCGCTGTGAATGAAGGTTCAATCGAAGAAAATGTCAGGAAGCTAAAAATTCAAAAAAAATTGTCTGATTAGATTATTTCGTGATATAGGAAGTTCCCTTGCAACTGTCCTGAGCTTCTGTCTTCTCAGAGTAATTATGAGCACAATCAAACTGATCCCCAAGAGTCCATTCCTTTGTCCTCCAGCTGTCCGCTCCACTTCAGTGATAGCACCTGCTTAATTTGTAACGGTCCTGGCCACTTAGTCTACGGCAACTTTGGCAACAAAGTTTCCCTCTCATGTCTGTGGTGTATATTATGCCCTCCGCCTTCGTTCCAAAACGATAATAGACTTACATGATTGATGCTGCTGCAATTTTCTTTCACCTATAAGTGTATTTTTTTTGCGGTGTGAATATAATACTGATCCATGACTGTTGTATCCTCTGCGGCTGCGATTGTTTGCTCACATCGATTTTTTTTCCAATAACAGAGGCAATAATTCAGTGGACAAATATTGCTACAGAAACATCTTGGAAATTTTTTTCTGAAAAGTAATTTATAAATATCAGTGTTTATTTTACAAAATTGAACCGAATTTTAAACAATAATTTAAATATATACTTTTCCCACTGTGTTCGTGTATTTTCTTCCTTAAATTAATTCACACTTCTTATTGACGATATAGTTTACGCATCGTCTTCTTTTTCAAATTATACATCGATTGCTGATGATAGTTCCTTATCTACTTGCATGCCTTCAGATACTGGACGCGAGATAACTGCCTTAATTACCCAAGAACTCGACCATGTGAACAAGTGGCTAACAGCAATCCGAATTGGAATTGATTGCAAAAAAAATTACGAATTATTTTCATGTGGGGGAAAATTTAATTTACTCCTCAGAAAAATTGGAAAGAGCAGAATACATGAACATTTTTCATTCCAAAATAACATCGACAGCATATTATCTAAATTGTTAAGATCTATAGGCATTCTTTAAAAATTACATTAATTCCTCCTTCAATCTGTCCTTAAAATCCTTTATTTCGAAGTGTTCCAACCATTCCTAATTCACGGATTCGAAACCTTTCATAGAACTGACACATAATAGAGCTGATAAAATAATTGTACTGCGAAAGAAGGCTATTAGAGTTCTAAACAACATTCCATTGCAGGATTTTAATGCTTATAACATTTTAAAACAATGAATATCCTGAAACTGGAAAATCAATATTACTTCCAAATTGCCCTACACGCATCAAATTTTTTACAGGAACTATGATCCCGATCAATTCAATTCAATTTAACAATTCTCGGATGCGAACAGACATGACACAAGAAATGCAAATAACCTTGTAATCCCCAGTTATAATAGATCAAAATCCAAATTCAGTATCCTCTTGAACAGTGTTAGATTTTCGAACTCGCCAACTCCAGTTTGCGGTCAGAATGATTCTCTTCCAGTCTCTAAGTTAAGACTGAGTAATACTTATCATTTTACTAGCCCAATAATGACCATTATCGCTTTATAGTTTTCTCCCCCAATTGTGACCTTGTTAGAGGCAGATGAATTACCAGCACAACAACATTGCGGTGTAATGGAAGTGTCCATTTCTCAATGTCGATAGCACTCTTTCGTCAAATGGATAGCACTCTTTGTCGATAGCACTCTTTCGTCAAATTGTGTCAGGCATTGAACGGTTCCTGTGGGGTTTTCAGTTAGTATCTAGGCTTGATAAATCTGGATACATTCCTTTAAGGTCATTTAGGGCTTTACGGTTAGGTAAAATCGATAGGCTTGTACGTAAGGATTGGGTTGCCCCAGAAGCTCTGAATAGCCTTGAATTGCACTTTTCTGTTATACGTTAAATTTGCTTGTGGTACTGAGGCGATTCTGCTTTGTAAGCTAATTACACAATATTTTAAGCACGGGAGAAAACAAAATCCATTGAATTTCACGGGAGGGAGGATTTTTTTCCCCATATTAATCCCATTTTGATTTTTCCTATCATCTGAATTGATGCATTTTACGAGTTTGGGAAAAAAATCGTTCGCGTGCAACGAACATTTTATGTACTTGCAAAATGAAATTCTCGACATTGTTTTGAGAACCCGAAATATTTGCCAATATGCCAATGCAGAGTAGGAATATATATAGCTGCTACGGCTAACCTTTAACATAACGAATATATGAACATATACGTACATAACTAGCTTTAGTGATTATCTATTTCAAATGAAATAATATCACATCTTATAACAGTTTACCCATCATATTTGTTATGTAACCGGTAGACTCTGGAAATCTGATCTGAAGGTTACACTTCAGATATCCCATGAATTCGCTGCTGCGGTCCGTTTTCTATTCGTGGGGCCAAATAAGAGAAATGTTCATGCGAGGCAGCAACGAGAAAAGGCCGTAGGGGCCTTCCGTATCCAAACTTATTATATTGTGATACCGAGGAGACAAGACGTAATATCACCTCAGGCCGACGCCATTTTTGTCTCGACAGCGAAGCAATCAGCACACCCAACATTCAATCGGAAACCGTTTGCTCATTTCTTCAGACCCCCCAAACGGGATCCGGTAATGACACAGTTAATCACGGCTTAAAGATTCCTCAATACTACTTAGCTCGTCTTTGTGGGATTTTATTGCGTTCTTCTTCAAATTTCCAGTAACTTTTTTGACTTCCTACAACAAAGAGTTGTTGGGATGGGCTCTACAAGCCCCGTAGTATTTGTTGCCACAGCAACTGCGTGATTAAAATGGGGATGAAGAGTCTGAATGAACGCGTTTCTGGCGTGATGATTTACTGATTGTTTCCTCATAAATAACCCTTGCTACATCGGCGTAACTTTATCCTTAGATACCTCAAGGCGAATAACGAGAGATAAAATAATTTCAATCATCTAGCACTGATTAGTAAATGTCGATAAGCGTCTGCTCTAATAAGGACAACTCATACTGCACTAATTGATAAATGTCGATAAGCGTCTGCTCTAATAAGGACTACTATTCTACTGCACTGATTAATAAATGTCGAAAGTGTCTGCTCTAATAACAGCTTCTCTTTACCAGACTGAATAATAAATGTGGAGAAGCGTTTTCTCTAATAAGGGCTGCTCTTCACGGCACTGATTATTAATTATCGAGAAGCGTGCTCTCTAATATGGATTACTTATCACGGCACTGACTAATAAATGTCGAGCAGTGTCTTTTTCATTAAGGACTACTCATACTGTGCAGAATAAAAAATGTCTAGAAGCGTCTTCTTCAATAAGGACTACTCTTTACAGCACTTATTATTAAATGTCGAGAAGCATCCTCTCCAATATCGACTACTCTTCAGGGCACCAACTATTAAATATCGAGCAGCGTCTTTCCTATTATGGACTACTCTTTACTGCGCTAGTAAACAATTGTTGAGAAGAGTCTTCTCTATAAGTACTACACTTTGGGGCACCGATTTACCCGTGAGTAAATTGAACGTAGAGTAACGAAAGAAAATTAGTTTGTGATTGAAGATTAAGAAAAATCTTAAATGTTCATTTGCCGCTCGATATTTGACCTCTACTGAAATTAAATTTATAATATTCATTAGGAAGCTTTGTCCAGGTATAATACCGCAGGAAATGTCTATATAAAGCTCAACTCTGCGTGGGAAAAGTAGAGTTTTTTTTCGATTGGAAACTACCCTTAAACGAATTTTATTTCGCCACTGTACATCAGGCGACGCGATTCAGCCTATAAAATCTGCCGAAGTTTCTGCTGAGTTGTGACATTTCTTTGGGGGTTCCTATCAATAGAATCTATCCAATCCCATCATGGAAGCATTTTACTATCGTCCGTCCTGCTCCCATCATCGCTTATGTCACAGAGAAGGGCTTACTGGCGATGGTCTTCCCACAATCAGCAATCATCAGAGAAGGGTTAACTGACAATGGTCTTCCCACAATCATCAGACAAGGGCTTACCGACGAAGGTGTTCCCACAGTCATCAATCATCAGGGAAGGGCTAACTGACGAAGGTCTTCCCACAATCGGCAATCATCAGAGAAGGGTTTGCTGACGATGGTCTTCCCACAATCATCAATCGACTTATTTTCTTCGCTGGCTTCTGTTACATTTGTTTAATTTGGTTTGTACATTTTAAACAATTATCTAGATTTCATCATTCTTTGTTTCCAATAGGGTACGGGTAGCGAAAACTTTCACGCGGACAAAAATTATTGCTATATTATAAAAAAATGGAAGAAAACTGTTTTTAACCTTCGGTTTCTTCTTTACATAAAAGTAATCTCGAGAAATTGAGTTACGAACTCAAACACACAGATTGCGGTTACTCAATATTCTATACTTACATAACTGGGTATCCGGCTGATCTCCCCTGCATATTGCGCTCACCTCTTTCCCCCTCCTCTCCCACTTCCCACTCACCCTCCCCAACGGCCTCTCATTTCCTCCATCTCATTGCCATCTATTGAAGTCCCGCTCAGGAGGGGAAAACTTCAAAGATTTACCGCAGAAATCTTGCCTCTCATTTACCGGTGAACGTCTTGCCAGCGCGATATATTTGCCGTGTGAAAGATGATCTCTCTCCTGACCTCGTGGGTGGCTTCCCTCTGGGGCCAGTGGGCGTTCTGGCCCCTTCTTGTTCTGGTGGACGGCCTCCTTCTCCAACTCATGGACGGTCTCTCCTTGACTACGTGGACGGCCTCCCTCATGCACTCGGGGGCAGACTCATTGTATTCTCGTCGATGGCCTCCACATACCCTCGAGATGGGTCTCCCGCTTGTACTCGTGGTCAGACTACTTATTATACTCGTAGACGCTCTACCGCATGCGCTCGAAGACGGCCTTCTTCATGCACTCGAGGGAAGACTCATTCTACCCTCGTGATGGGTCTCCCGCTTGTACTCGTGGTCAGACTACTTATTATCCTCGCATGCACTCGTAGACGCTCTACCGTATGTGCTCTAGACGCTCTACCGCATGCGCTCGTAGATGCTCTACCGCATCCGCTCGTAGACGCTCTACCGCATGCGCTCGTAGACGCTCTACCGCATGCCCTCGTAGACGCTCTACCACATGCGCTCGTAGACGGCTTCCTCATGCACTTGTCGACTGGCTTCTTCTTGACCTGGCGGGAGATCTCTGTCTTGCATTTGTGGACAACCTCCCTCTTGTGCTCGTCGTTAGTGGCATGCACCAGTCTTGTGCGTGTCGACGACCTCATACTTGACCTCGTGGACCGCATTTCTCTTGTGCTCGTGGATGATCCTATCCTTATCCTTACAAGCAGTTCTGTCCTTGTGCTTGTGTATGACTTTCCTCTTTTGCTCGTTTACGACTCTCCTCTTTTGCTCGTGAACGACTCTCTTCAAGTGCTGTCGAAGAATCGACTCCCTTTTGTGCTTGTCTTACCAGTGTTTACAAGTGTGAGGCGACAAGAACAGGCCTTTTGACCCAAACTAGGTTTGGGTCAAAGATTACTCCGGAAGAAAAACGCTTAGAGCACTGTATGCGTCGGTGTAATTTCTGTTTCTTAAGAGATCAACAAAGGGAAAGAGTGTAAGTAGGAGATGGCATTTAGCGATGACACTCGAAGCAACTCAACACAGAGCATGAATAGAAAGCCCCGACCCACCACGTTGAACTGATATTGTCTCAGTTTCATCCCTCGTTAAACAGTGCTAACCAGTAGCATGCTGAACACCATTTTGAAACGGCAGGTACCAATGCCGGACACCATTTTACCCTGCTAGGGCAATGCCGGACACTATTTTGGCCTTGCAGGTATCCATGCGGGTCACAATTTTTTAACGAACAAGCTGGTGAGCGTACTGTAGCCGGAAGCTATTTAACGGCTATTCGTGCAGAATTTCGATTATATCGCTGATTACAACATCCGCAGAAGTTTGTTCTATTCTTCGATCACTCTAAACGTGCAGAAATTGCACGTGATGTCGAGAGAGAACAGCTGACCCATGATTTTGTATCCCTTATTCTTGGTCACTCCTTTCGCATCTAGAATGAAAAGGCTCGCTCGGTCGACGCCTTCCTAACCCTCCATAATCTTCCACACTACGATCATGTCACCTCTGAGTCGACGCTTCTTTAGCGAATTAAGGCTGAGTTCACGTCATCTGTCTCCGTACGATTTATTGCGCTCTACGTTGAACGTTATATTAGTTAATCGCGTATTTTCTACGATATGGATACCAGAATTATACGGAATACTCGAGATGTGGTATAACAAATGTATGATCTAACATAGAAATACTGTATCTGCTCATGTACGTGATAGTGCGTGATATCATACCTAGCATTTTATTACCTGTGTTGGCTGCATCGTTACACTTCTTGCTGTTTTCAAGTCCTTACAAACGATGACACCTTGATGTCCCTCCTCGGGGACAGGAATATTCGTGCTTGGGGCTGTAAGACCTACGTGCATAACTTTACATTTGTTTACATTCAATTTTATTTGCTACTTTCCTGACCAATCGACAATTTTTTTCAAGTCTAATTGGATCTGCTGACACTCAAGTTCGGTTTGCTACTAGCTGCCGTCAGTTCGTGAGTCAACATTGTCACCAGTTATTTATCTCGCCTCGAATAACGATGCTGTGCAATTTGCTAACTAAGCTTTTGTGGAGGGCTTCTTCGAAGATCTTGTGTAAGTCAAGGTAAATGATATTGATTGGAGTTTCCCGTAGCGAATTTCAATTATATTGTTAAAAAAAGCAGCAGGTTCGTAAGACAGGAACGATTGTGTCTAAAGCCATGCTGAGTGTCCCCTATCAACTTGTATGATTCTAAGAATTCTGAAAATTTATTCGTAATCAAACTTTGCATCAATTTGCCAATGAGTGAGATGAGACTAATTGGTCGGTAATTGCTGAGACACTTGTTGCCCCCTTTTTTTGAATTGGAGTAACGTTGGCCTTTTTTTCATGGAGAGGGGCAAGCGCCATTTGTGATATAGATTGGGTGAAAAAGTTTGATATCTGTTCGAAAGTTCGCTCTTTGTCTCTTTCAGTATTTTAGGATGAACTTGGTCTGAACCTGGAGATTTTTTCCCCTTCAATTTAACTACATATTTAATAACTTTGTCAGTGAAAAGGTTAATGCGCTGTGATATCCAAGGGCTAAAAATATTTCGTGATTTTGAAACGTAACACGGGAACAAAAATTTTGGACACTTATGTTAGTGTCATCCGCTTCTAGCTCACCACTACCGTTCTCGATAGGACGTATTTACTACAGATCTTGGATGTATTTACTCTAAATATAACTAAAAACTTTTTTTTTTTTTTTTTTTTAAATGGGGCCCGAAGGCCCCGGGAAGATGCCTCCACCATTTATTTCCTAAGGCCCCCAAAGAGTAGGGAGACCCCTGGCCCCAACACTCGCCAGAAGTTGTGGCATCCAACCATACTACTACCGCCTCCAGCCCTGCTGGAGTGACGGCCTACCCCCTCTACCTTAACAAAGATC